>PVKP010021560.1:0-38964 GCA_004027715.1 Plecturocebus donacophilus
TTTATCCAGATGCTACTGCTCCATCTGCTCGTCCGTGGGCACACTGCTCCTCTGTGACAACTGCAATTTCACCAGATGCTACTGCTCCATCTACTCCTCCAGGGGCATGCTGCTCCTCTGTGACAACCACAATTTCTCCAGATGCTACTGCTCCTTATACTGCTCTGCGGGCATGCTGCTCCTCCGTGACAGTGACAGTTTCACCAGCTGCTACTGCTCCATCTCCTACTCTGGAGGGACAACCCCAATTGCACTTGGTGCTACTACTCAATTAAAAACTATTTCAGTTACACCAGGCTCTGAAATTAATAGGTAAAACACCCAGTTGGATGAAGGACAAGTGGTCAAGCCAGTCATATGAAGACTAGAGGCAAATACTAGGTAAGTAAGAGAGTGCAGGGAAGGTGATGTGGTGAACACTGGCTGGTAAAACCAGGTGGAAAACACCAGGTATGTATGAGGCCAGCAGATGTCGTCTTTCTTGCTAAGGCCAAGAATGAAGAGAGGGCAGGTGAGTATGGCCCTAAGTTTAATGAGGTCACATGAAGAAAGCCTACTGGATAAGGTCAGGTACATACAGCCACTGGGAACTCCACCCAGGTGAAGAGAAGGAAAGAAAAGTCAAAAGCAGAAACAGTAGAATGGCACCAGGTTTAGGCTAGTAGGGCTGTGATGCTTGAGGAATACCAGAAGTTCAAGACTAACTGTGAAGGCAACTGGGTTTGCTAGGGAGGTAGGATCAGTTGGGAGTTTGGGGTTGATAAGAATGGGTCATTCACAACACAGGGGTAAGGTCAGTTGAGTGTGCTAGCTAGGTGCATTAGGCCTAGGAGATTTATACTGGATGAGTAAGGCCAGCGCATGTGGATAAATCTAAGTTGGCAATACCGTGAGGTTAACACTGGGTCAAAAATCAAGTGATTGAAAACTCTGGGTGGCTTAGGCCAGTAAGTTAAGGCCTTCCTGAATAGAGCTAGGTAGCTAACTCTACCTGGATAAAAACCAGGCAAACTAGCTCAGGAGGATAAGACCATGTGAGTTAGAATTAAAGGCTGAGGACAGGTGGGCAGGCCAGATTGGTAATCTATGTTGATCATCGAGGTTGGGAAGGTCATGAGCATAAGACCAGGTCAGTAATGCAAGATGTTTAATTATGGGGTCGGGGCTGGTTCAGAGGCTGTGGCTGAGCTGTGGCAGGCACTGAAGCTGGGGCTAGGGCTGGGGCTGAGGCTATCGGGGGCTGGGCTGGGGCACGGCTGGGGATTTGGCAAGGTCTTAGGCTGAAGATCAGACTGGGGTATGGACCAGGGAGTAGAGTGAGGGACAAAGGGCAGGAGGATGATAAAACCAATAGAGAAATTTAGGGAGGTAAAACCAGGTCTTTAAGGCCTGTTAGATTAAAAAATAATAACAATAATAAATAAAACAGGATAGTTTCATAAGCCAAGTATGGGGGCCAAGTGGGTTACATATGAACGTAAGACTAGTCGAGGTTATCTAGCTGACTAATCCAGGTTGTTTAGGCCACAAGGTTAAGACGCATAGGGATAGGTCAGGTAGGAAAGGCTAATGGGGTCTGGCCAGGGCCATAAGGTAAGGTGGAACAGGGCAGGGAGCAAGAGCAGCGGAGCAATGGCAGGAGCTTCATAAGGCGGGTGAGTTGATCTTAGTGAGTAAAATCATCTGGGTGTCGATGGGATATTGAGGCCAGCAAATTACAAACCAGTGAATAAGAACAACTGGAAAATGCCGGGAAGTTATGGACAGTCGGATACAGTCAGGACTTTTAGGCAAAGTCATAAAGACTGGACAAGAAGGGCCAGGAGGTGAATGAGGCCTAAAATTATTAGGGATAATTTCAAATTGGTCATACCATGAGGATACCATACCCTAAGGTGATGAAGGCAATCTGTTTCTTGAGATCATCTGAGTTCGGCCAGTTTATTAAAACCAGATGCCTAAAGCCAGCTCAATGAAAACCAATTTCAGTAATCCCTAGCTGTGAAATCAATAGGGCAAACCCCTAGTAGGATTAAGGGTAAGTTTCCAAGCCAGTCAAATGAAGACCAGGGACAGATACTAGGTGGGTAAGACAGTGAAGGGAATGCGAGGAAGTAAAGGCCTGCTGGATAAAACGAGGTGGTAAACAGCAGATATGAATGAGCCCAGGAGATGACATCTTGCTGGCTAAGGCCAAGCATGTGAAGAGGGAAGGTGAGTATGGCCCTAAGTTTGATTAGTTCAGGTGAAGGCGGCCTGTTGGGTAAGTTCAGACAAATACAGCCACCAGGAAGGCCGCCAGCTGAAGACCACAAAAGGAAAGCCAAAGGCTGGGACAGAGCAGAATGACACCAGGTTAAGGCCAGTAGGGCTGTGACACTTGAGGAAACTACAAGCTTGAGACTAATTGTGAAGGCCAACTGAGTAAGCTGGGGAAGTACAATCACCTGGGCAGTTCGGGTTGGTAAGGATGGTCAGTGAGGGCACACGGGGAAGATCAGGTGGTGTGCCAGGTGCATCAGGCCAGGAGATTCATACTGCACAAGTAAGGCCAGGGCAGGTGGGTAAATTTAAGTTGGCAAAACCATGAGCTTTAGACTGGGTGAAAAGTCCTAGTGATAGAGAACTCTGCGTGGCTTAGAACAGTAAATTAAGGCCTTCCTGAATAGAGCTAGGTGGCTAATTCCACCTGGGAAATGCCAAGACATTAATACCAAACAGACTATGTCAGGAGGTTAAGGCCATGAGAATTAGAACGAAAGGCTGGCAACAGGTGGGAAGGCCAGGTTCATAAGCAATGTTGGTCATCCAGGTTGGAAGGGTCATGAGGTTAATGTTAACCTCGGTAATACAAAATATCTAATTATGGGGCTAAGGCCTGGGCTGAGGCTAGGGCGCTAGGGCTGGTGCTGTGGCTCAGGCTAGGGCTGTGGATTAGGCTGAGGCATGGAGTTGGAGGTAGAGCAAGGGGAAAACAGCAAGGAGATGATAAAACCAGGGGATAAAACCTAGGGAGGTAAATCCAAGTCTTTAAAGCCTATTAGATTAATTAATAATAATAATAAATAAAACAAGACAGTTTCAATAAACGAGGGTGGCAGCCATGTGGGTCACGTATGATCAGTAAGACTAGTCAGGAAATCTAGCTGGCTAATTTAGGTTCTT
The DNA here is from genome assembly GCA_004027715.1 of Plecturocebus donacophilus. Lineage (NCBI taxonomy): Eukaryota > Metazoa > Chordata > Mammalia > Primates > Pitheciidae > Plecturocebus > Plecturocebus donacophilus. The sequence continues at coordinate 3,166 of PVKP010021560.1, forward strand.
AAGGCCATCAGGTTAAGGCCCATAGGGTTAGGTCTGTTGGGAAAGGCTAACGGGGTCTGGCCAAAGCCATAACATGAGGTGGACAAGGCCAGGGAGCAAGGGCAGCGAAACAATGACAAGAACTTCATAAAATGGGTGGATCTTTCTTAGCAGGTAAAATCAGCTGGTTCTAGACGGGAGATTGAGCCTAGCAAGTTACAAAACAGGTGACTCTGAATATGTGGACAATGGCAGGAAGTTATGGCCAGTCGGGTATAACCAAGACTTTCAGGCAAAGTCATGAAGATTGGACGAGAAGGGCCAGGAGGTGAATAAGACAAGACGGATAATTTCAACTTTGTCATACCATGACGATACAATAAGGTGATGAAGGCAATCAGATTACTAAGGTCGGCTGACTTCTGCCAGGTTGTTAAAACCAGGTGCCAAGAGCCAGCTCAATAAAAAACTATGTCAGTAACCCCAGGCTGTGAAATCAATACGGAAAACACCCAGTATGATGAAGGGCAAGTCGCCAAGCCAGTCAAATGAAGACCGGAGGAAAATATTAGGTATGTAAGACAGTGCAGGGAAGGCTAGGAGGTTAAGACCCGCTGTATATAACTAGGTGCTAAACAGCAGATAAGTGTAAGACCAGCAGATGACGTCTTGCTGGGTAAGGCCAAGCTTATGAAGAGGGCAGGTGAGTATAGCCCTAAGCTTAATGAAGTCAGGTGAAGAAGGCCTACTGGGTAAGGTCAGGTAAATATAGACACCAGGTGGGCCATCAGGTAAAGACCAAGAAAAGAAAGCAAAAGGCTGGGACAGAGCAGAGTGACCCCAGGTTAAGACCAGTAGGGCTGTAACACTTGAGGATGACTAGAAGCTTAAACTAATTGTGAAGGCCAACTGGGTGAGCTTGGAGGTACGATCAACTGGGCTATTCGGGTTGGTAAGGTTGGGTCATTAACGGCACACAGGTAACGTCAGGTGGGTGTGCGAGGTGCATGAGGCCAGGAGATTCATACTGGATGATTAAGGCCAGGGGTAAATGTAAGTTGGCAAAACGATGAGGTTACCACCAGGTCAAAAAGCCAAGTGATTGAAACCTCTGGGGGGCTTAGGCCAGTAAGTTAAGGCCTTCCTGGATAGAACTTGGTGGCTAACTCCACCTGGGTAATGCCAAGATGTTAATACTAAACAGACTAGGTCAGGAAGTTAAGGCCATGTTAGTTAGAATAAAAGGTTGTGGACAGGTCGGAAGGCCAGGGTGGTAAGCTATGCTGGTCATCCAGGTTGAAAAGGTCGTGTTGTTAAGGCCAGCTCAGTAATGCAAGATATCTAATTATCTGCCTGGGGTAGGGGCTAAAGCTGGGATGGTGCTAGGGCTTAGGCTAGGGCATGGGTAGCGGCATGGAGTTGGGGTTAGAGCAAGAGAAAAGGGGCAGAAGGATGACATAACCAGGGGAGAAAACCTACAGAGGTAAATTCAGGTCTTTAAGTCCTGTTAGATTAAATAATAATAATACAAATAAAACATAACACTGTTTTGTACACTGTGAGTGGGAGCCATGTGGGTCAGGTATGATTAGTAAGACTAGTTAGAAAATCTAGCTGACTAATCCAGGTTGTTAAGGCCATCAGGTTAAGGCCCATAGGGTTAGGTCATGTGGAAAGGCTACTGGGGTCTGGCCAGGGCCGTAACAAGAGATGGAAAATGTCAGGCATCAAGGGTAGGAGAGCAATGGCAGGAGCTTCATAAGGTGGGTGGGTCACTCGTAGCTGGTAAAATCAGCTGGTTCTTGACGGGACAATGGGGCCAGCAAATTACAAACAGGTGAGTACGAACATGTGGACAATGGCAGGAAGTTATGGCCAGTTGGATATAGCAAGGACTTTCAGGCAATGTCATGAAGACTGGAAGAGACAAGCCAGGAGGTGAATAAGGCCAGATGGATAATTTCAACTTCTCATACCACAAGGATACAATAAGCTGATGAAGGCAACCAGATTTCTAAGGTCGGCTGAGTTCGGCCAGGTTGTTAAAACCAGGTGCCTAGATCCAGCTCAATGAAAAACTATTTCAGTAACCCCAGGCTGTGAAAACAATGCGGAAAACACCAAGTAAGATGAAGGGCAAGTCACCAAGCCAGTCAAATGAAGACTGGAGGCAAATACTAGGTGGGTAAGAGTGCAGGGAAAGGGAGGAGGTGAAGACTGGTTGCATAAAACTAGGTAATTAACAGCAGGCAAGTATGAGGCCAGCAGATGACACCCTGCTGGCTTAAGCCAGGAATATGAAGACGGCAGTTGAGAATGGCCCTAAGTTGAATGAGATCATCTGAAGAAGGCCTACTGGATAAGGTCTGGTAAATACAGCCACCAGGAAGGCCACCAGGTGAAAACCGTGAAAGGAAGCCAAAGTCCGGGACAGAGCAGAATGACAGCAGGTTAAGGCCAGTAGGGCTGTGTGTCACTTGAGGAAGACTAGAAGCTTGAGACTAATTGTGAAGGCCAATTGCCTAAGCTGGGGAGGTATGATCAGCTGGGTGATTTGGGTTGGTAAGGATGGGTCATTAACAGCACAGGGGTAAGGTCAGATGGGTGTGCTAGGTGCATGAGGCCAGGAGATTCATACTGGACAATTATAGCCAGGGCAGGTGGGTAAACCTAGGTTGGCAAAACCATGAGGTTAAACTGGGTCAAAAAGCCAAGTGATTGAGAACTCTGGGTGACTAAGGCCAGTAACTTAAGGCCTTCCTGAATAGAGCTACGTGCCTAACTTCACCTGGGTAATAGCAAGATGATATTATTAAACAGACTAGGTCTGGAAGTTAGGCCCTGTGGGTTAGAATGAAAGATTGAGGATGGGTGGGAAGGCCAGGTTGGTGAGCTTTGCTGGTCATCCAGGTTGAAAAAGACATGGTTAAGGCCGACTCAGTAATGCTGGATTGTCTAATTATGGGGCTTGGGCTGGCGCTTGGGCTAAGCATGGTCTGGGCTGGGACTTGGGCTTGGGCTTGGGATGGGGCATGGAGTTGGGAGTAAAGCAAGGGAAAAATGGCAGGGGTATGATAAAATCAGGGGAGAAAACATAAGGTGGTATAGCAAGGTCTTTAAGGCCTGTTATATTAAAATAAATATAATAAAACAGGACGGTTTCATAACCTGAGGGTGACAGGCATGTGGGTCACATATGATCAGTAAGACTAGTCGGGAAAACTAGCTGGCTAACCATGTTGTTAAGGCCACAAGCTTAAGGCCCATAGGGTTAGGCCAGGTGGGAAAGGTTAAAGCGGTCTGTCCAGCGCAGTAACATGAGGTGGACAAGGCCCGGGAGAAGGGCCAGGGAAGCAATGGCAGGAGCTTTATAAGGGTGGTGGGTCAATCTTAGCAGGTAAAGTCATCTGGACAATGGTGGGAAATTATGCCCTATCGGATATGACAAGGCTCCATCTCCAAAAAAAAAAACAAAAAGGATGAACTGGGAAGGCCACTGGGTAGGGCTTGGTTGGTAGGATCAGTTGGGCAATTCTGGTTGGTAAGGACATGAGGGTAAGGCAGGGTGGGTAAGGCAGGTGCATAAGTTCAGGAGATTTGTACTGAATGAGTAAGGCCACGAGGATCAGAAGGCATTTGGGGCTATCTAATTTGGCTAGACACTGAATTTAAGACCAGGTCAGGAAACCAAGCGATTGAAAACCGGGGTGTGTAACACCAGTAAGCTAAGGCTCCTCAACAGAACTAACTCTACCTGCGTAATGCTAATATATAAAAGCCAGGCAGATTAGTTCAGGCAGTTAAGCCCATGTGAGTTACAATGTAAGGTTAAGGCTAGCTGGGAATGCTGGGTTAGCAAGCCATATTGGTCATCTAGGTGGGTGGGACCACAAAGTTCAGGCCAGGTGAGTATGTCCCCTTGGCTCACATGGGGTCTCCAAGTCGAAGAGTAGGGAAGCAATGGCAAATCTGGGGAATAAAAGCAGAGGGATATGTCCAGAGAAGTGAACCTAGGCAGGTAATTCCAGTGGTTTAAGGCCAGCAAATGAAACCAGAAGGCTACGGACAATTGTGTTATCCCAACGTGAAGACCATGTGGATCACATATGGTCATTAAGACTAGGTGGGAAAGCTAGATGGCTAATCCAGATTGTTAGGGCCATGAGTTTAAGGCCCATAGGGATTAGTCCAAGTGGGGAAGGCAAAGAAGGGATGTCCAGGGCCCTAAAATAACATGAGTAAGACCACAGATTAATGGCAGCACAGTAAGGCCTTAGGGTAAGTGGGAGTTAACCAGAGATGGAGGCCAACAAATTGAACGCAGGTGGACAAGAACAGGTGGATAATTGTGAGCGGGAAGTAATAGCCAGGTGGGTAAGGGAAAGAATTTTAGTCCAGGAAATGAAGACTCAGTGAGAATGGCCAACATATTAATAAACCCAGACAGATAAATGCCAGGTTCCGAACACCAGGGAGGGGAGATATGATGATTAAGCCAATGAGCTTAGGAAGTTCACCTGAGTGTAGTCAGCTTGTTCAACCAGGTGTTTAAATCCAGATAACATTTAGAAGACTATTCCCAAGCCAGGAAATCAATGAGAAAAACATTCAGTTGGATTAAGTGCAATTCTCCAAGCCAGCCAAAAGATGACCTAAGGGTAACATTAGGTGGTCAAGGCAGGGTGGGGAGGGCAACAAGGAAGCTGAAGGCCAGCAGAATAAAACTAGGTGGTAAGCACCAGGTAAGTATGAGGCCAGCAGATGATGTCTTGCTGGCTAAGACCAAGCATGTGAAGAGGGCAGGTGAGTATAGCCCTAACTTTAGTGAGGTCAGATGAAGAAAGCCTACTGCATAAGGTCAGGTAAATACAGCCACCAGGTGAAGACCAGGAAAGGAAACCTAAAGGCAGGAACAGAGCAGAATGGCACCAGGTTAAGGCCAGAAGGGCTGTGACACTTGAGGAAGACTAGAAGCTTGAGACTAATTGTGAAGACAAACTGCATAAGCTGGGGAAGTACAATCAGCTGGGCGATTCAGGTTGGTAAGGATGGGTCATTAACGGCACACAGGTAAGATCAAGTGGGTGTGGTAGATGCATTAGGCCACGAGATTCATGTTGAACAAGTAAGGCCAGGGCAGGTGAAGTTAACAAAATTGTGAGGCTAAGGCCCGGTCAAAAAGCCAAGTGTTTAAAAACTCTGAATGACTTAGCCAGTAAGTTGAGCTCTTCCTTAATAGAGCTAAGTGGCTAACACTACCTGGGAAATGCCAAGATGTAAATACTAGGCAGATTAGGTCAGGAGGTTAAGGCCATGTGAGTTAGAATGAAAGGTTGAGGACACATGGGAAGACCAGGGTGGTAAACTATGTTGGTCATCCAAATTGTAAAGATCATGAGGTTAAGACCAGCTCGGTAATGCTTATGTCTGATTGTTAAGATGGGTCATGGTCTGGGGCTAGGGTTGGGTCTGGGGTCGGGTCTAGGGCTGGGCTTGAGCTGGGGCTTGGGCTAAAATATGAAATTGGGGTAAAGCAAGGGAAAAAGAGCAGGGTGATGATAAAATGAGGGGAGAAAACCTAGGGAGGCAAATACAGTTCTTTAAGACCTGTTAGAATAAAAAATAATAACAGTAAGAAATAAACATAGGACACTTTCGTAAACCAAGGGTGGGGACCATGTGGGTCACATATGATCAGTAAGACTAGTTGGGAAATCTAGCTGGCTAATCCAGGTTTTAAGGCCATGAGGTTAAGGCCCACAGGGTTAGGTCAGGTGGGAAGGCTAACGAGGTCTTGCCAGGGCCTTATGGGTTGGACAAGGCCAGGGGGCAAGGGCAGGGAAGCAATGTCAGGAATTTCAAATAGCGGGTGGGTCAATCTTAGCAGGTAAAATCAGCTGGGTCTTCATGGGAGATTGGAGCCAGCAAATCACAAGCTGGTGTGTAAGAACACGTTAACAATGACGGGAACTTATGTCCAGTTGGGTACGACCAGGACTTTTAGGCAAAGTCATGAAGACAGGACAAGAAGGGCCAGGAAGTGAGTAAGGCCAGATGGATAATTTCAAGTTTCTCACACCATGAGGACATGATAAAGTGAAGAAGGCAATAGTATTACCGAGGTAGGCACAGCTCGGCCAAGTTATTAAAACCAGGTGTCTAGAGCCAGCCCAATGAAAAACTATTTTAGTAATCACAGGCTGTGAAATCTACAGGGAAAACACCCAGTAGAATTAAGGGAAAGTCAAAAAGCCAGTCAAATGAAGACTGGAGGCAAATACTAGTTGGATAAGACAGTTCAGGGAAGGTGAGGAAGTGAAGACCCGCTGGATAAAACTAGGTGCTAAACAGCTGATAAGTATTAGGCCAGCAGATTACGTCTCACTGGCTGAGGCCAAGCAAGTGAGCTAGGCAGGTTAGCATGGCCCTAAGTTTAAGGAGGTCAGGTGAAGGCGCCCTCCTGGGTAAGGTCAGGTAAATACAGCCACCCGAAGGGCCACCAGGTGAAGACCAGGAAAAGAAAGCCAAAGACTGAGACAAAGCAGAATGACACCAGGTTAAGGCCAGTAAGGCTGCAACACTTGACTAGAAGCTTGAGAATAATTGTGAAAGCCAACTGAATAAGCTGGGGAGGTACAATCAGCTGGTTGATTTGGGTTGGTAAGGATGGGTCATTAAAGGCACACCGGTAAGGTCAGGTGGGTGTGCTAGGTGCATGAGGCCAGGACATTCATAGTAACGAGTAAGGGCAGGGCAGGTGGATAAATCTAAGATTAAGGGCAGATCGTGAAGCCAGTCAAATAAAAACCAGAGTCAAATACTAGGTGGGTAAGACAGTGCAGAGAAGGCAAGGAGGTGAAGACCGGCTGGATAAAACCAGGTGGTGAACACCAGAAAAGTCTAAGGCCAGCAGCTTAAGTTATGCTGGCCGGCTGGTGCCAGGCAGTCAATACAGCAGGTGAGTTTGGCTGTAGGGTTAAGGAGGTCAGGTGGGGAAGACAGTGGATAAGGCCAGGAAGTGAACATGCCCAAGTGGGTAAGCCCAGGTAAATAAGGCCATATAGTGACATCAAAAGGTTAATGCTATGAAAGCAAAGCCAGGGGTCAGGACAGAGGATAATGACATTAAATTAATGCCAGTAAGGCTGGGAGAGGTGAGAGAGACCAGAAGTTTAACAGGAAGTCTGAGTAGAACACAGTAGCTCCCACCTATTATCTCAGCACTTTGGGAGGCTGAGGCTAGCTGATGACTTGAGGTAAGGAGTTCGAGACCAGCCTTGCCAACATGGTGAAACCCTGTCTTTTCTACAAACACAAAAATTAGCTGGGTATGATGGTGCACACCTGTAATCCCAGCTACTTGAAAGGTCGAGGCATGAGAATCACTTCAACAAAGAAAGGGGAGGTGGCACTGAGCTGAGATCCTGCCATCACACTCTAGCCTACGTGACAGAGCAAGGCTCCCTCTCAAAATAAAAAGGCTAACTGGGAAGGACACTTAGTAGTGCTTGGTTGGTAAGATCACTTGGGCAATTCAGGTTGGTAAGGACATGAGAGTAAGGCAGGGTGGGTAAGCCCGATGCATAAGTTCAGGACATTGATAATGAGTAAGGCCAGGAGGATCATAAGGCATTTAGGGGCATCTAATGTGGCTAAACACTGAGGTTAAGATGAGGTCAGGAAGCCAAGGCATTGAAAAGGCCTGCTAAGTGACACCAGTAAGGCAAGGCTCCTCAACAGAGCTAACTTTACCTGGGAAACGCCAAGATTTCAAAGCCAGACACATTAGGTCAGGTGGTTAAGGCTATGTGAGTTAGAATGAAGGGTTTCGGCCAGGTGGGAATGCCAGGTTACTAAGCTATATTGGACATCTAGGTTGATTAGCCAAAAGGTTAAGGCCAGGTAACTAAGTCCAGGTGGCTCCTACAGTGGGATGTCTAAGTCCAAGGGTCGGGGAGCAATGGTAAATCCAGAGAATAGAAGCAGGGGGATACATCCAGAGAAATAAACCTAGGGAAGTAAATACAGGTTTAAGGCAGAGTAGATGAAACCAGAAGGCTAAGGACAGTTGTGTTAACTCAGTGTGAAGGCCATGTGGGTCATCTATGGTTGGTAAGGCTAGGTGGCAAAGATAATCCAGGTTGTTAGGGCCATGAGGTTAAGGCCCATAGGGATTAGGCCAGGTGGGGAAGGGTAACGGGGTATATCCAGGGCGCTAAAATGAGGTAGACAAGACCAGGGATTAATGGCAGAAGAGTAAGGCCTTACAGGCAAGACCATGTGGGTCTTCATGAGAGATTGAAGCCAGCAAATTGAAGCCACCTGGGCAAGAAGAGGTGGCTAATGATGAGCGATAAGGAATAGCCAGGTGGGTAATAAAAATACTTTTAGATCTGAAAATTAAGACTTGGTGAGTGAGAAAGGCCAGGAGGCTAATAAAGCCAGACAGATAAATGCCAGTTTCCTCATACTAGGAAGTGGAGATATGGTGATGAAGCCAATGAGCTTAGGAAGTTCTGAGTACAGTCAGCTTGTTCAAACCAACTGTTTAGATCCAGCTGAATAGAAGACAGTCCAGAAAATCAAAGAGAAAAACATCCAGTTGGACGAAGCGCAATTCTCCAAGCCAGTTTAAGAGTGACCCAAGGGTAATCTTGAGAGGGTAAGACGGGGTAAGGAAGGTGACAAGGAAGGTGAAGGCCAGCAGAATAAAACTAAGTGGTAAACAGCAGATAAGTATGAGGCCAGCAGATGACATCTTGCTAAGGCCAAGCCTGTGAAGAGGCAGGTGAGTATGGCCCTAAGTTTGAGGAGGTCAGGTGAAGAAGGCCTACTGGGTAAGGTCAGATAAATACAGCCACCAGGAGGGCCACCTGGGGAAGACCAGAAAAGGAAAGCCAAAGACCAGGACAGAGCAGAATAACACCAGGTTAAGTCCAGAAGGGCTGTGACACCTGATGAAGACTAGGAGCTTGAGACTAATTGTGAAGGCCAACTGGGGAAGCACTATGAGCTGGACAATTTGGGCTGGTAAGGATGGGTCATTACAACACAAGGGTAACATCAGATGGGTGTGCAAGGTGCATGAGGCCAGGAGATTCATACTGGACCAGTAAGGCCAGGGCAGGTGGGTAAATTTTTGTTGGCAAAACCATGAGGTTAAGACCGGGTCAAAACCCAAGTGATTTAAAACTCAGGGTGGCTTAGGCCGGGAAGTTAAGGTCATACTGTATACAGCTAGGTGGCTAACTCCACCTGGGTAATTCAAAGACATTTATACTAAACAGACTAGGTTAGGAGCTTAAGGCCATGTGAGTTAGAATGAAAGGTTGAGAATAGGTGGGAAGGCCAGGTTGGTAAGCTATATTGGTCATCCAGGTTGAAAAGGTAATTAAGTTAAGGCCAGCTCAATAATGCACGATGTCTAATTATGGGGCTGGGGCTGCAGCAGGGGCTAGGGCTAAGCTGAGGCCGGGCTTGGGCTTGGGCTTTGAATTGGCTGGTTCTCCTGCTACGGTCGGGGCTGGGGCTTGTGCTAAGCTAGGTTTGGGCTGGGCTGGGGCTCAGGCTAGGACTGGGACTGGGGCATGGAGTTGGGGGTAGAGCAAGGGAAAAAGAGAAGGAGGATGATGAAATGAGGGGAGAAAACCTAGGAAGGTAAATTCAGGTCTTTAAGGCCTGTTAGATTAAATAATAATAATAATATAAAAGAGCACAGATTCATAAAACCAAGAGTGGGGGCCATGTGAGTCACATATGGTCAGTAATACTGGTCAGGAAATCTGGCTGGCTAATCCAAGTTGTTAAGGCTGTGAGGTTAAGGCCCATAGGGTTAGCTTAGGTGGGAAAGGCTAATGAGTTCTGGCTAGGGCCGTAACATGAGGTGGACAAGGCCACTGTGCAAGGACAGGGGAGCAATGGCAGGAGCTTCATAAGGCAGGTGGGTCAATCTTAGCAGGTAAAATCAGCTGGGTCTTGATGGGAGATTAAGGTCAGCAAATTACAAACAGGTGAGTAATAGCTGGACAATGGCAGGAAATTATGTCCAATGGGGTAGGGCCAGGACTTTTAGACAAAGTCATGAAGACTGGATGAGAAGGACCAAGAGGTATATAAGGCTGATGGATGATGTTAAGTTTCTCACACCATGAGGCTACAATAAGATGATTAAGGCAATCGGATTACAAACGTCGACTGAGTTTGGCCAGGTTTGTTGAAACCAGGTGCCTAAAGCCAGCTCGATAAAAAACTATTTCAGTAACCCCAGGCTGTGAAATCAATAGGGAAACACCCAGTAGGATGAAGGGCAAGTCGCCAAGCCAGTCAAATGAAGACCGGAGGCAAATACTAGGTGGGTAAGACAGTGCAGGTAAGGCAAGGAGGTGAATTAAACCAGGTGGAATTAAACCAGGTGGTGATTAAACCAGGTGGGATTAAACCAGCAGATTAAGTTACGAAGGCTGGCTGATGCCAGGCAGTCAATACAGCAGGTGAGTCTGGCTGTAGGGTTAAGGAGGTTGTTGGAAGACAGTGGGTAAGTTCAGGAGATGAACAAGCCCAAGTGGGTAAAGCCCAGCTACATAAGGCCATGTGGTGACATCAAAAGGTCAATGCTGTGAAAGCAAATCGGGGGGTCAGGACAGAGGATAATGATGTCAGGTTAAGAAATGTACTACTGGGAGAGGTGGGAAAGACCAGAAGTTAAAGAGTAATTCTGGGCAGGACACAGTGGCTCAGTCCTGTAATCTCAGAAATTGGGGAGGCCAAAGTGGGCTGATTACTTAAGGTGAGGAGTTTGAGACCAGCGTGGGTAAGATGGTGAAACCCCATCTGTACTACAAATGCAAAAATTAGCTGGATATGATAGTACACACCTGTAATCCTAGCTCCTTGAGAGGCTAAGGCATGAGAATCACTTCAACATAGGAAGCGGAGGTGGCATTGAGATCGTGCCACCGCACTCCAGTCTAGGCAACAGAGCAAGGCTGGATCTCAAAATAGAAAAATAAACAAAAAGACTACCTGGGAAGAACACTGGGTAAGGCTTGGTTGGGAGGATTACTTGGGCAATTCTTGTTAGTAAGGACATGACGGTAAGGCAGGGTTGGTAAGCCAGGTGCGTTAAGTTCATGGGATTGATACCGAATGAGTACGACCAGGAGGATCATAAGGCATTTGGGGGTATCCAATTTGGCTAGACACTGAGGTTAACACCAGATCAGGAAGCCAAGGGATTCAAGAGGGTAGGTGGGTCACACCAGTAAGGTAAAGCTCCTCAACAGAGCTAACTCCACCTGGGTAATGCTAAGATTTTAAAGCTAGCCAGGTTATGTCAGGCGGTTAAGGCCATGTGAGTTGGACTGAAAGTTTAAGGCCAGGTGGGGTTGCCAGGTTACTAAGCTATATTGGTCATCTAGGTGGGTGATGCCACGAATATGTCCAGCTGGCTGACACAGGGTCTCTAAGTCCAAGGGTGGGGAAGCAATGGTAAGTCTGCAGAATATAAACAGGGGGTTACATCCAGAGAATAAACCTAGGGAGGTAAATCTCGTGGTTTAAGGCCTGGTAGATGAAACCAGAAGGCTAACGACAATCATGTTAACCCCATGTGAAGGACATGTGGGTCATGTACAGTTGGAAAGACTAGGTGGTAAAGCTAGGTGGCTAATCCAGGTTGTTAGGGCCATGAGGCTAAGGCCCATATGGACTAGGCCAGGTGGGGAAAGCTAACTGGGCATGTCCGGGCCCTAAATGAGGTGGGTAAGACCAGGGAGTAACAGCAGCAGAGTAAAGCCTCACTGGCAATATCACGTAGGTCTTGATCAGAGATCAAGGCCAGCAAATTGAACCCAGGTTGGCAAGAAAAGGTGGATAATGGTGAGCAGGAAGCAACAGCCAGGTTTGTAAGACTTGTAGACCAGGAAATTAAGACTTGGTGAGAATGGCCAGAAGGTTAATAATAAAGCCAGAGAGATAAAAAGCCAGGTTCCAAATACCAGGAAGGAGAGATTTAGTGATGAAGCCAATGAGCTTAGGAAATTCTGCTGAGTGCAGTCATGTTGTGAAAAACAGGTGTTTAGATGCAGCTAGATAGAAGACTACTCCCAGACCAGAAAATCAATGAGGAAAACATCAAGTGGGATTAAGCGCAATTCTCCAAGCCAGCCAAAGGATGACCCAAGGGTAATCTTAGGTGGGGCAAGACAGGGTGGAAAAGGCTTCAAGGAAGGTGAAGGCCAGCAGAATAAAAGTAGGTGGTAAACAGCAGATAAGTATGAGGACAGCAGATGACATCTTGCTGGCTTAGGCCAAGCATGAAAAGAGGGCAGGTGAGTATGGTCCTAAGTTTAATGAGGTCACGTGAAGGCGGCTTACTGGGTAAGGTCAGATAAATACAGCCACCGGGAGGGGCCCCCAGGTGAAGACCAGGAAAGGAAAGCTGAAGGCCGGTAGAGAGCAGAATGACACCAGGTTAAGGCCAGTAGGACTGTGATACTTGAGGGAGACTAGAAGCTTGAGACTAATTGTAAAGGCCAATTGGGTAAGCTGGGGAGGTACGATTAGCTGTGCAATTTGGGTTGGTAAGGGTAGCTCATTAATGGTACACGGGTAAGGTCAGATGGGTGTGCTGGGTGCATGAGGCCAGGAGTTTCATACTGGACTGAGTAAGGCCAGGGCAGGTGGGTAAATCTAAGTTGGCAAAACCATGAGGTTACAACCGGGTCAAAAAGCCAAATGTTTGAAAACTCTAGGTGGCTTAGGCCAGTTAACTAAGGCCTTCCTGAATAGAGCTAGGTGGCTAACTCCACCTGGGTAATGTCAAGATGTTAATACTAAACAGACCAAGTCAGGAGGTTAAGGCCATGTGAGTTAGAATGAAAGGCTGAGGACAGGTGGGAAGGCCAGGTTGGTAACCTATGTGGTCATCCAGATTGAAAAGGCCATGAGATTAATGCCTGGTGGATAATGCAAGACGGCTAATTATCAGGCTGGGGCTGAGGCTGGTGCTGTGGCCGGAGCTGGAGCTGGAGCTGGAGCTGGAGCTGGGGCTGGGGCTGGGGCTGGGGCTGGGGCTGGGGCTAGGGCTGGGCTTGGGCCGCACTTGGGCCTCACTTGGGCTCAGGCTGGAGCTGGGGTTTAGCCTAATCTGGGGGTGGGGCTGGGGAATGGATTTGGGGTAGAGCGAGAGAAAAAGGGCAGGGGGATGATAAAACAAGGGGAGAAAGCCTAGGGAGGTAAATCCAGGTCTTTAAGACCTGTTAAATAAAAAAATAGTAATGAAAATAAAACATAGGACAGTTTCGTAAACTGAGGGTTGGGACCATGTGGGTCATGTATGATCATTAAGACGAACTGGGAATCTAGCTGGCTAACCCAGGTTAAGGCCATGAGGTTAAGGCCCATAGGGTTAGGTCAGGTGGGAAAGGCTAATGGGGTCTGGCCAGGGCCGTAATATGAGGTGGACAAGGCCAGGGACCAACAGTAGGGGAGAAAGGGCAGGAGCTTCATAAGGCAGGTAGGTCTATCTCAGCAGGTAAAATCAGCCGGGTCTTCATGGGAGATTGAGGCCAGCAAATTATAAGCAGGTGAGTAAGAACACATGGACAATCGTGGGAAGTTATGGCGCATTGGGTATGGCCAGGACTTTGAGGCGAAGTCATGAAGACTGGATGAGAAGGGCCAGGAGGTGAATAAGGACAGATAGATAATTTCAGCTTTGTCACACCATGAGAATAAAATAAGCTGATTACGGCAATGGGATTACTGAGGTTGGCTAAGTTTGGCCAGGTTGTTAAAACCAGGTGCCTAGAGCTAACTCAATGAAAAACCATTTCAGTAACCCCAGGTTGTGAAACCAATAGGAAAACACCCAGTAGGATGAAGGACGAGTCACCAAGCCAGTCAAATCAAGATGGGAGGCAAATACTAGGTGGGTGAGACAGTGCGGGGAAGGCGAGGAGGTGAAGACCAGCTGGATAAAGCAGGTAATAAACAGCAGATGTTTATTATGAGACAAACATATGACGTCTTGCTGGCTAAGGCCAAGCAGGTGAAGAAGGCAGGTGAGGATGGCCCTAAGTTTAATGAGGTCAGGTGAAGAAGGCCTACTGGGTAAAGGCAGGTAAATACAGCCAACGGGCAGGCCACCAGGTAAAGACCAGGAAAGAAAAGCCAAATGCCAGGACACAACAGAATGACATCAGGTTAAGGCGACTAGGGCTATGACACTTGAGGATTAATAGAAGCTTAAGACTAATTGCGAAGGCCAAATCAGTAAGCTGGAGAGGTAAACGTCAGCTGGGCAACTTGGTTTCATAAAAATGGGTCATTAATGGCACACAGGTAAGATCAGGGGATGTGCTAGGTTCATGAGGCCAGGAGATTCCTACGGGATGACTAAGGACAGGGCAGGTGGGTAGATATATCTAAGTTGGCAAAACCATGAGGTTAAAACCTTGTCAAAAAGCCAAGTGATTTAAAACTGTGTGGCTTAGACCAGTAAGTTGAGGCTTTCCTCAATAAAGCTAGGTGGCTAACTCTACCTGAGTGATGCCAAGATGTAAATACTAAACAGACCAAGTCAGGAGGTTAAGGCCATGTGAGTTAGAATAAAAGGTTGAGGACCAGTGGGAAGGCCAGGCTGATAAGCTATGTTGGTCATCCAGGTTGAAAAGGTCATGAGGTTATGGCCGGCTCAGTAATGTATCTAATTGATGAGCAGGGTCTGGAGCCTGGGCTAAGCTGGGGCTGGGATGGGGCTTCAGCTAGGGCATGGGCTGGGGCATTGAGTTGGTTTATAGGGAGGGGAAAGGGGCAGGGGGATGATAAAATCAGGGGTAAAAACCTAAATAGGTAAAGCCAGGTCTTTAAGGCCTTTTAAATAAATAATAATAATAATAAATAGAGTAGTTTCCTAAACCAAGGGTTGAGGCCATGTGGTTCATGTATAATTAGTAAGACTAGTCAGGAAATCTAGCCAGCTAATCCAGGTTGTTAAGGCCATGAGGTTAAGGCTCATAGGGTTAGGTCAGGTGGGAAAGGCTAATGGGGTCTGACCCAGACCACAACATGAGGTGGACAAGGCCAAGGAGCAAGGGCATGGGAGAAATGGCAGGAGCTTCATAAGGCAGGTGGGTGAATCTTAGCAGGTAAAATCAGCTGGGTCTTGACAGGCGATTGAGGCCAGCAAATTACAAGCAGGTGAGTGAGAACACATGGACAATGGTGGGAAGTTACAGCCAGTGGGGTATGGCCAGGACTTTGAGGCAAAGTCAGGAAGACTGGGCGAGAAGGGCCAGGAGGTGAATAACGTCAGATTGATAATTTCAAATTTGTCACACCATGAGGATACAATAAGCTGATGAAGGCAATCACAGTATTAAGTTTGGCTGAGTTCGGCCAGGTTGTTGAAACCAAGTGCCAAGAGCCAGCTCAATGGAATACTATTTCAGTAACCCCAGACTATGAAATCAATATGGAAAACACCAAGTAAGATGAAGGGCAAGTCACCAAGCCAGTCAAATGAAGACCGGAGGCAAATACTAGGTGCTTAAGACAGTACAGGGAAAGGGAGGAGGTGAAGACTGACTGAATAAAACTAGGTGGTAAACAGCAGATAACTATTAGGCCAGCAGATTACATCTTGCTTGCTAAGGCCAAGCCGGTCAAGGTGGCAGGTGTGTAGGGCCCTAATTTTAATGAGGTCAGGTGAATACAGCCAGCAGGAGGGCAACCAGGTAAGACCAAGAAAGCCAAAGGCCAGACAGAGCAGAATGACACCAGGTTAAGGCCAGTAGGGCTGTGACATTTGAGGAAGATTAGAAGCTTGAGACTAATTGTGAAGGCCAACTGGATAAGCTGGGAGGTATGATCAGCTGGGCGATTCAGGTTGCTAAGGATGGGTCATTAGGTTGCTAGGGTTGCTAAGGTGGGTGTGCTAGGTGCAGGAGGCCAGGAGATTCCTAATGGACAAATAAGGCCAGGGCAGGTGGGTAAATCTAAGTCAGCAATACTGTGAGGTTAAGCCAAGTGATTGAAAACTTGGGTGGCTTAGGCCAGTAAGTTAAGGACTTCCTGAATAGAACTATGTGGCTAAATTTACCTGGCTAATGCCAAGACGTAAATACAAAACAGACTAGTTCAGGAGGTTAAGACCACGTGAGTTAGAATGAAAGTTTGAGACAGGTGGGAAGGCCAGGTTCATAAGCTGTGTTGGTCATCCAGGTTGAAAAGATCATGAGGTTAAGGCCAGCTCAGTAATGCAAGATGTCTAATTCTGAAGCTGAGACTATGAGTGGGGCTGAAACTGGGGTTTCCTTGGGCTGGGCTGGAGCTCGGGTTGGGTCTGGGGCTGGGGCTTGGGCTGAGCTGGGGCTGAGGCTGAGGCTATGGCTGGGGCTATGGCTGGGGCTATGGCTGGGGCTGGGGCTGGGGCTGGGGCTGAGACTGGGGCATGGAGTTGGGAGTACAGTGAGGGAAAAAAGGGCAGGGAGATGAGAAAACCAGGAGAGAAAACCTAGCGAGGTAAAGCCAGGTCTTTAAGGCCTGTTAGATTAAAAAATAATAATAGTAAATAAAACAGGACAGTTTCGTAAACCACAGGTGGGGTGCCATGTGGGTCATGTATAATTAGTAAAACTAGTCAGGAAATCTAGCTGGTTAATTCAGGTTGTTAAGGCCATGAAGTTAAGGCCCATAGGATTAGGTCAAGTGGGAAGGGCTAATGGGGTCTGGCCAAGGCTGTAAAATGAGGTGGACAAGTCCAGGGAGTAAGGGCATGGGAGCAACGGCAGGAGCTTCATGAGTCACGGGGGTCAATCCTAGCTGGCAAAATCAGCTTCGTCTTGACGGGAGATTGAGGCCAGCAAATTACAAGCACATAAGTAAGAACAAGTGGACAATGGCAGGAAGTTATGGCCAGTGGGGTAGGGCCAGGACTTTGAGGAGAAGTCATGAAGCCTGGATGAGAAGGGCCAGGAAGTGAATAAAGCCAGATGGATCAGTTCAAGTTTATCATACTATAAGGATACAATAAGGTGATAAGGGCAATTGGATTTCTGAGGTTGGCGGAATTCAGACAAGTTGTTAAAACCATGCACCTACAGCCAGTTCAATGAAAAACTATTTCAGTAACCCCAGGCTGTGAAGTCAATGGGGAAAACACCCAGTAGGATGAAGGGCACGTCGCCAAAACAGTTAAATGAAAACTAGAGGCAAATACTAGGTGGGTGAGACATTGCAGGGAAGACAAGGATGTGAAGACCAACTGGATAAAACTAGGTGGTAAACAACAGATAAGTATGAGGCCAGCTGATGACATCTTGCTGGCTGACGTCTTGCTGACTAGTGCCAAGCATGCTAACTCAAAGCCCTGAGTTTAATGAAGTCAGGTGAAAAAGGCCTACTGGGTAAGTTCAGGTAAATACAGCCACCAGAAGGGCCACTAGATGAAGACCAGGAAAGGAAAACCAAAGGCTGGGACAGAGCAGAATGACTCCAGGTAAAGGCCAGTAAGGCTGTGATGCTTGAGAAGACTAGAAGCTTGATACTAATTGTGAAGGCCAATTGTGTAATGGGGGAGGTATGATCAGCTGGACGATTCACTTTGGTAAGGACGGGTCATTAACGACACTGGTAAGGTCAGGTGGGTATGCTAGGTGCATGAGGCCAGGAGATTCATACTGGAGGAAAGGCCAGGGCAGATGGGTAAATCTAAGTTGGCAAAACTGTGAGGTTAAGACCAGGTGAAAAAGCCAAGTGATTTAAAACTCTGGGCGGATTAAGCCAGTAAGTTAAGGACTTCCTGAATAGAGCTAGGTGGCTAACTCCACCTGAGTAATGTCAAGATGTTAATACTAAGACTAGGTCAGGAGGTTAAGGCCATGTGAGTTAGTATGAAAGGTTGAGGACAGGTGGGAAACCCAGGTTGGTAAGCTATGTTTCGTCATCCAGATTACAAAGGTCATGAGGTTAATGCCAGCTTTGTAATGCAAGATGTCTAATTATGGGGCTAAGGCTGGGGCTTGAAATTGGTCATGGAGTTGGGGTTTAGCAAAGAAAAAGGGCAGGGAATAATAAAACCAGGGGAGAAAATTAGGGAGGTAAATCCAGGTCTTTAATGCCTGTTCGATTAAAATAATAATAATAAATAAAACATAGGACCGTTTCCTAAACCGAGGGTTGTGGCCATGTGGGTCATGTATAATCAGTAAGACTAGCTGGGAAATCTAGCTGGCTAATCCAGCTTGTTAAGACCATGAGGTTAAGGCCCATAGGGTTAGGTCAGGTGGGAAAGGCTAATTGGGTCTATCCGGGCCCTGGGTAAATCTAAGTTGACAGAGCCAGGAGGTTAAGGCTGGATCTGGAAACCAAGCTCTTTAAAAGGCCAGATCGGTAAGGCCAGTAAGTTAAGGCCTCCCTGAATACAACTATTTGTCTGAGTTTAACTGGGTAAAGCTAAGAGTGTCAAGCTAAGAGTTTAAAGCTTGGCACATTAGGCCAGAAGGGTAAGGCCATGTGAGGATAGAATTCTAAGGCCAGGGAGATAAGGTAAGTTGGTAATCCTGGATGGTAAGGCCATGAGGTTCAGGCCAGGTAAGTCAATCCAGATGTGTAATGCAAGGTGTCTACGTCCAGGGAGGGGATATCTAAGGAGTAAGTAAAGGGGGCAAGTCTAGGGGAGTAAACCTAGGGAGGTAAATCCAGGGGGTTAAGTCCTGGTAGATACAACTAGAAGGTTAAGAACAGTTGTATAAACCAAGTGTGAAGGCCATGTGGGTCATGTGTGCTCAGTAGGATTAGCCAGGTGTGCTGGTGCATGTCTGTGCTTAATTTCCTAATTAACCTTTAACATAGGTATGTATGTATAGAAAAAAGGCAGTGTATCTTGTGGCTAGTTTTAGCTGTGGTTTCAGGCATCCTCTGGGGTCTCTCAGAGGATCAGAGGGGACTACTGGACAGTGTGAGGAGATCAGCTCCTCATCTTCAGCTTCTTCTACTTCTCATGGGGATGCTCCCTGTCTCTCAACATTTGTCTGTGTGACTATCTGTGAAGCTCTTAGTGCAGCATATGTAAGACCACTATTTCAAGTTAGTACCCCTGTTGCATTATCACCATCATGGTCTCCTGGAGTCCCTGGGACTAACTTACCTGCATGTTGGACAAACGTAGCTGTCAAAGGACGGCTGCCTTCTCACTTGCTCAGTGTCAAGGCCATGCCGGTCCCCAGATCCTCTGGAGATCATTGTTCCCCATGACAACCCCATTTCATAACTCCATAAGAGGGACATTTTGCTACTGACTTCTTTATTCACAATGACAACTTACGAATTGCACAGGGTCAGGGACTGCAGGTGGGAGGTGGTGGCGTCCTTTGCCTTCAGTAGGAAATTGGCTTTACACATCGGTGGAGAAGGTGAAGCAGAGGTTGCTCCTGATCCCCGTGGCAGCAGAACCTATAAAAGATACCTCAGAAATGGGATCTGTTCACTGCCTAGTGCTGAGTCCTGCCTCAATGGAACTCCAGCAAGTCAGGCCCCATCACAAAGGAACAATACACAAGGATGCAGTATGCCCACACACAGAATCGTGCAGGGACTACAGCAATGCCTGCTGTTGCACTTAGCTTTATAAATCCCACTATGTTGTTGCCTACAGAAATCAGTTTCTAATAGAGTGAGTCCTCTGCATGCTAGGATACAAACAACCTTTGGAAAAATAAATATAATAAAAATAACAAAACAAAAAAAAATACAAGCGAAAAAATGTTTAGTCAATCATACAATCACAAATATGGGCTTGAAAAAATTATTTGTTACCTACCTGAAATGTTCCATTCACAGGAGTCTTTCTTCCTTACATTTTATAGCACGCATGCTGTCACCTACAAGAACTTGATAATGAGCATCAAAATAAAAACTGTTATTTTTTAATTGTTGCTGAAATTGCTATTATTTTAAAGATAAGTGTTCTAGACTTATTTCCCTGTGAAGAATTTATATTCAGAATGCAAACCTACCAGGAAGTTAAGCTGCCAAAAAAAAAAAAAAATCAGTGTGTTAACTGATGGCAAATGTACTCAGCTACAATAATCCTTAATTTTTCTGAGAAAAACCATGCTCAACCATTTGTGTTTGTAGTTACTGGAAATAAAAGTTAACTATTCTATATTTTATTAAACTATACCATTAGTAGCTGCAATAAAAGCAAAATGGGAGTTCCAAAAAACATCACTGCTAGAAAAAAGACAAGGCAATTAAAAATGAGAACTAAAAATTTGTGAATTTTTTTTCTTTTTTTGATATGGAGTTTCACTCTTGTTTCCAGACTGGAGTGCAATGCTGTGACCTCAGATCACTGCCTCAGCCTCCCAAGTAGCTGGGATTACCGACACCTGCCACAATGCACTGCTAATTTTTTTGTTTTTGGTTTTTTGTGTTTTTTTTTTTTTTTTTTTTTTTTTTTTTTTTTTTTTTTTTTTTTTTGGTATTTTTAGTAGAGACAAGGTTTTGCCATATTGTCCAGGCTGGTCTCAAACTTTTGACCTCAGGTGATTTACTTGCCTCAGCCTCCCAAAGTTCTGGGATTACAGACATGAGCCACTGCATCCGGATGAGAACTACAGATTTGAATATTATAACTTTGCTTCATATAGCAAATCTTTCTAGGGCTCACTGAGTGCCAGGCTTTACAAATGCCACTGAATTTAAGCTCAGTGGCAGCCCTGGAAGAGGGTCCTATTACTGCCGTCTTTTTAAAAAAAATCTGCAAGTGACCACAATTCTCATACCTCTGAAGTTGGACTCACTGTGCACACAACAGGTGCAAACTCCTAAGCAAGAAAGAGACTGTGCAAAAAGGAGATGCTGCCCGGCCGCTGTTCCCCCTTCAGCTTCCCCTCCCAGCCACTCAACACCCTGGCCACATGGCCCTCTGGTGACCACACCCATGTGTCCGTGCAGGGGACTCTTCCTCTGGGGATCCATAGGCCCCCAAGGAGGGCACTGATGAAAAGCAGTGTGAAGACAGTTCAGTCATCTGGAAGGTCCCTGTGTGGAAGGAATGTAGGGCCAGCACAAAGCTGGAAGAGCAGCCAGGCTGGGCACAAACCTTGAATTTCAGTGTGGCCTGTGAGAGCCTCCCACTTTCGCTCACTCTTCCCAGACTGACTCTGCTGGCCCTTTCTAATTTATCATACACTTTACAGTATCCTTTATTGCCTATTATTTCCCATTGAAATATAAACTCTAAGGGCAAGAATTATGCCAGGTAAGAAAAGTGCTGAAGCGGCCGGGCGCCGTGGCTCCCACCTGTAATCCCACCACTTTGGGAGGCTGAGGCAGGCGATCGCCTGAGGTCGGGAGTTCTAGACCAGCCTGACCAACATGGAGAAACCCCATCTCTACTAAAAATACAAAAATTAGCCAGGTGTGGTGGCGAGTACCTGTAATCCCAGCTACTCGGGAGGCTGAGGCACGAGAATCGCTTGAATCCAGGAGGCGGAGGTTGCGGTGAGCAGAGATCTCACCATTGCACTCCAGCCTGGGCAACAAGAGTGAAACTCTGTCTCAAAAAATAAAAATAAAAAAGAAGTGCTGAAGCAAGTGCCCTGCAGTCTAGACTGAACAGGCCAGGGAAGGGTCAGGGAGATGCAAGCAGAGGGTCAAAAAACTTCTTCTTAAAGGGCTGACCCATAAATAATTCAGGCTTGAGGGTCCTTGGGTCCTCATCGCAAGTTCTCAACTATGCCACTGTGGCAAAAAAGCAGTCAAAGGTGGTTGTAAACAGATCATCTGGTGAATTCCAATAAAACAAACTTCCAATAAAAAAAAAAAAACTACTGACAAGAATAGGCGGTAGGCGAGATCTGGCCACCAGGCAGTGGCTTTCCAGCTGAAATGCAGGTAATGTTTCAGCACAGAAGTAAGAAAACACTAAGATGGGGGCCAAGTAACAGTATGAGGCCAGGAGCCAAGTAATCTCAGCACTTCGGGGGGCCAAGGTGGGTGCATCACCTGAGGCCAGTTCAAGACCAGCCTGGCCAGTATGGTGAAATCCTGTCTCTACTAAATATACAAAAATTAGCTAGGCATGGTGGTGGGTGCCTGTAATCCCAGCAACTCGGGAGGCTGAGGCAGAAGAATCGCTTCAACCCAGGAAGAGGTTGCAGTGAGCCGTTACCCTACCATTGCACTCCAGCCTGGGCAACAGGAGCAAGACTCCAACTCAAAAAAAAAAAAAAAAAAGTGTGGAAGAGGAGAGGTTTTAATAAGTATAATAATGATACAAAAATATGAAAATGAGGCCACAGAGCCAGAACATTACAACCAATCTCATTTGTAGATATTTATTACCAGGCACACTGAAAACATCTACTAACAGGGAAGTGGAGACAAAGCCACACATGGACACATTAGAAATCTGCACGTATTGATTGGGCATAGTCGCTCACACCTATAATCCCAGCACTTTGGGAGGCCAAAGCGGGTGGATCACGAGGTCAGGAGTTCGAGACCAGCCTGACCAACATGGTGAAACCCTGTCTCTACTGAAAAATCAGCTGGGCGTGGTGGCACACACCTGTAATCCCAGCTACTCTGGAGGCTGGGCAGGAGAATTGCCTGAACCTGGGAAGTGGAAGTTGCAGTGAGCCATGATCGTGCCACCACACTCCAGCCTGGGTGAGAGTGAGACTTCGTCTCAAAAAAAAAAAAAAAAAGAAAAGAAATCTGCACATATTACTGGCCACACTGCCTCAAGAATACATTTTATAAAGTTAATGCCCACTCTAACTGAACAAGTTTTTACCCACATGTACAACTCTGCTCCATAACCAGCATCGTGATTAACTAGTCAAAGGTTAGAAGCACTAAGACAGGCAGGAATGCTGATGCCAAGGTGGCTGCACGAGTTCGACAAGGTAACAGAAAGACACATTCAAGTTCACTCTTTGCCCCATGAACATCAGCAGAAAAAATTTTATATTAATAGCTTTCCTGTACATGACCAATAACGTGGTAGAAAAAATAAATCCTTTCTACAATAGCCATCCAAACACAAAATACCCAGGGATAACTGTAATATTTAAAAAGTATGCAGAGCCAAGAAGAAAGCTACCTAACTTTACTGAACGATACATTTAATGACTAGAAGAAACATCTCCCATGTTATAAAGCAGAAAACACTAATATTGCAAATTAAAATGCATAATACCTGCACTTTTAATCAATACAAGTTTTGGGTATGATTTTAAGGAGCTGAGAAACAGATCTGAAATATACTTAAAAGCTGTGCATTCTATAGTTTGTGATCATTCACATTCAGGTTTTTTCAGTCATAAGAGTCTTTAAGAAAAATAGACAAATACCCATAAAAGCAATACTAACCAATGCAAAAATGCAATGAGGAAAAACTCACTGATAACAGCATGTAAAACATAATAACCTATAAACTTATATGCAAGGTCAACATTTACAAAATGTTAAAACTTTCCTGAATATCATTGTTTTTAAAACTAATGAAAAAACCCAAATGGACAGTCAGATCATGCTTTGGTAAGAACCGTTAAAAAGCACAAACTCCTCCTGGGAAAATTCATGAAAGACTCTAAGCTGTGAACACATAAGCCACTGCATTCCATCCCACTCATACTGAGAGAAATGAAAAAGGAAAACCTCCACCGCTGGACTGGCAGAGATGTGAGCAGAGAAAAACCCGACTCTGGTGCCAAGCTCCTGCCCAACCCTCCCAGTCCTTCCTCCATGACCCCGTAACTCCACCTCCCAAAACCCAGCAAGAGGAGCTGTGATGTACCCTAGTTTTCCCACTTTCTCTCCTGTCCTGACCAAGAAACACCAGGTGCTTTGACTGCTCTCTGAGCTGGGCAGCTGCGTTTCTCTTGCAGGCTTGAACACAAGCTGGGACTGAAAGATGTTTGGATTGTGGAAAGATCTTTCCACAATTGGAAAGAAACTGGCATCAGCCCTGAGCCAAATTCCTGAGCCACTCCTATGAACTCAATGCCATGACACCCTTGACAGGGGCACACCTAAGCAGAGCATCCTTTTCTCTGGGTGTCCAACCAAGCACACGTTACAGCACCCGGTAAGTTCACCTAATGGACACTTTGGACCAATCACCCTGGAGCTCGGTGTTTCCTTCTCTGGAGTCCCAACCAGTCCCATTTCCACAGGGACTGGGGCACTCCCACGTGCGAATTCCTTTGCCAACAATTTTAGGGCAACTCCAACTGGAGGTTCAGCTGGAGGAAATGAAAGCCAAACCCAATACTAGTACACTCATCACAGATGTAATTAAAGACAAACCATTGCGAACAACCTAGATGTCTTTTCAGGCTCCTATACCAAAGCACCAAAGCCATGGTGCCTTACAAAGAACAGATTATTTCTCACGGTTCTGAAGGATAGCAGTCAGTAATCAGGGCCCGCTTTCTGGTGGCTGAGGCTGGCTATTCAGCGGAGGCTGGCTCCTGGCTGAAGCTGAGTCCTTGCTGAGGCTGAGTCCGGTTCTTCACTGAGTTCTCACAAGGTGGAAAGAGAACAAGCTCCCTCTGGGGCCTCTTTAAAAGAATGTATCTCATTGTGGTGGCTCTGCCCTCAAGACCTTATACTTAACGCTAATCACCTCTCAAAGGCCCCACCTCCTAACATCATCCCTTTAGAAGGATAGGGTTTCATCATGTAAATGACATTCAGTCCACAGTCCATCAACAGGATGGATTAAATGAGGATACATCCAAATAGCATACCCACACAGCCGTTAAAAAATAACCTAGATCCCGATACAAACAAACTCTTCCAATTTTGAGGCAAATAGGGGACTCTGAACACTGCCTATGTGATGATAATAATGAATTATTGTTAACTTATTTATTTTTTTCTTTTGAGACAGTCTCCTGTCACCCAGGCTGGAGCGCAGTGCTGCGATCTGGGCTCACTGCAACCTCCACCTTCTGGGTTCAAGCAGTTCTCGTGCCTCAGCTGGAAATAGAGGCGCACGCTACCAGACCCAGCTAATTTTTTGTATTTTGGTAGAGACAGGGTTTCACTGTGTTCCCCAGGCTGGTCGAGAACTCCTGAGCTCAGGCAGTCTGCCCGACTAGGCCTCCCAAAGTACTGGGATTATAGGCATGAGCCACCGCTCCTGGCCTGGGGTATTTTTTTTTAAAGTTCTCTTTGAGGCCAGGTGTGGTGGCTCACACCCGTAATTTAAGAACTTTAGGAGGCCAAGGTGGGTGGATCCCCTGGTCAGGAGATTGAGACCATCATGGCTAACATGGGAAACCCCCGTCCCTTCTGAAAATACACAAAATTAGCTGGGCCTGGTGGTGGGTGCCTGTAATCCCAGCTACTTGGGAGCTGAGGCAGGAGAACTGCTTGAACCCGAGAGGCAGCAGTTGCAGTGAGCTGAAATCTTGCCATTGCATTCCAGCATGAGACTCTGTCTCAAAAAGAAAAAAGTTCTCTTTGAAAGATACAAACTAGAATATTTAATGAGTATTTGGTAAAATTATTACCCTGGCCATGCACAGTTACCTAAGACAGCGACAGGGAGGAAGGGCATCAGCACAATCTGTCTTCTTTTGTGTTCCTCTGAACTGTTCCACAAAAGCTACTCCACCCCCTCTCACCCACCCAGATGGATGGGGTCTCCCTTTGCTGCCCAGGCTGGGGTGCGGTGGTGGGATCTCAGCTCACTGCAGCCTTTGCTTCCTGGGTTCAAGTGATTCTCCTGCCTCAGCCTCCTAAGTAACTGAGATTACAGGCATGCAGCACCACGCCCAGCTAATTTTTTGTATTTTTAGTAGAGGTGGGGTTTCACCATGTTGGCCAGGCTGGTCTCGAACTCCTCACCTCAAATGATCCACCCACCTAGGCCTCCCAAAGTGCTGGGATTACAGGTGTGAGCCACCATGTCCAGCCTTTTTGTTGTTATTGTTGTTTTAAATTAGGGACGGAGTCTCACTCTGTTGCCCAGCACGATCGTGGCTCACTACAACCTCCACCTCCTGGGTTCAAGTGATTCTCCTGCCTCAGCCTCCCAAGCAGATGGGATTATAGGCACCCACCCCCACTCCCAGCTTATTTTTGTACTTTTAGTAGAGATGGGGTTTCACCATGTTGGCCAGGCTGGTCTCAAATTCCTGACAAAAAAAAAAAAGCTTTTAAAATTAGTTTATATTTATTTATGTAAAAACCCAGAACAAATTATTGAGTAAAATAGCAGAAAATATAATGAGTTATATGTAAAATTGTGTAATCCATATGAGAATTTTATCACAAACCTGGAATGTTATTTTCCCAATCACCAAAACGTTGGGTCAAGCCACCTTTCCTATGATTTCAGACAACTGTGTATTTCTTTTTGACGCCTTTCCGCACTATACAAAATTTTTAATCACCCCTGTACTTTCATAATTGGATATAATAATAAGGCGAATTCATTTTCTAAAACAGGATACAGAGTCCCAACCATAACAAAATGAGTTGGGGGTGGGGGGAACAGTGAGGGACAGATGAGGGAGAAGCCATGGACCTGAGGGTCACACAGAAAAGAAACCAAGATTGTGCCAATAGTCAATGCCCCCATCCACCCAGAGCGGGCTGAGCTGGAAGCCTCAGAAGGTGGAGAGAAAATGTCCAAAGGCAAACAGAATGCTGATCCTCCCACACAATAGGAATGACAAAGTAACAGAAAGAGGAGCACAGGCCAGGAACTGAGGGGAAGCTGAAGACCATCAAGAGATACATTTACAAACAATGTAACTTTGTTAACAGAACGGAAATTGAAGAGGTGGAAGGTACAATTACGAAAAAAAAAATGAGACTTGTTTCTGGAGGGAAAAGGGGAGAAACTGGTGTGGAGGATCAGGGAGGTGGGGGAATTGCTTTTGGATGGTGCTAGAATGCCCAGGAGGAGACCCAGCCTGGGTTTCTGAAATTCTGGTGAAGTAGAGCGGGGGAGACCCCAGATCAAGGACAGCAGAGTGGGCCCATCAGCAAGCATGAGGTGAAAACATCTGGGAAAAGTCATGCACATCCCAAATAGTCATGGTTTTCTTCCTCTTCTCCAAAATGAACATGATTATGATTCAAACTGCCAGCCCCGGCTACCCTCTTCAGCTTGTTTCTCCTTAGATGGATTTGACCTTCGTAGCACAGCATCAGGAGCCTGTCTCTTCCAGATACTCTAGAGCGGCATTTTCTTCCAGTTCCTCCCACCCAGCTTTGCCTGAATGTCAACCAAATGCTGAATCATTGACACTGATCTGCCAGTCCACTCCAGAGGGGCATGCTGCTGGCACCGCCTGCTTCATTTCAGATGGCAAGGGGAGGCTTGCCATAGCAGGCCTCCCCATAACAGGGTCCCTCGTGTAGGATTCAGCATCTCTTTCTGCCGGAGGTCCACTCTACCTGCAGAGTTGCTGAGGGAGCCCATAGCCTCTGCTCTAACCCATCATCAGATGGATTTTCTCTCAGTTATTTACTTAATGTCGTCCATTCTGCCAGAAAAACAATGAATGATGCTTTCTTCTACAATAGGCACAAATGCAAAACTGCCTGGAAAAACAACAACATAAAACCGTTCTGTTGAAGTCAAACTTCTGACATTAAAATGGGTTTTTTTTGTTTCTTTATTTATTTTTTTTTATTTTTGAGACAGGGTCTGGCTCTGTTGACCTGGCTAGAGTGGAGTGGTGTGATCACAGCTCACTGTAGCTTCAAACTCTTGGGCTCAAACAATCCTCTCTGCCTCCCAAGTAGCTGGGACTACCGCTGTGTGCTACTGTACATCGTTAATTTTTTAGTTTTTGTAGAGAGGAGGTCTCGCCATGTTATCCAGACCAGTCTGGAACTCCTGGTTTCAAGCCATCCTCCCACCTTGGCCTCCCAAAGTGCTGGGATTATAGATATCAACCACCGCACCTGGAAAAATGTTTTACTTGGAAAGAAAGAATTGCAATTCAAGGCATACACACAGACTGGATGGTCTATGTTATATCTGAAGAACAAAGAAGAGAAGGTTAAACGTTTAAATTTTTTTTTAATGTTGTGCCAGGCACCATGGCTCATGCCTGTAATCCTAGCACTTTGGGAGACCAAGGTGGAAAGATCCCTTGAGTCCAGCAGTTTGCAACTAGCTTAGTCAATACATGAAAACTCTGTCTTTACAAAAAATAAACATAAATAAAAACTAGCCAGTTATGGTGGTATGCACCTGTGTTTCCAGTTACTCGGGAGGCTCAGGCAGGTTTGGCCTGGGACATCAAGACTGCAGTGAGCGGTGACCACACTACTGTACTCTAGCCTGAGTGACAGAGTGAGACCCTGTCTCAAAAAAAAAAAAAGTTGTATTGCTCTTTGAAAAAATTCATTGGCACTAGTAACAATGTGGAAAGGGCCAGGCACAGTGGCTCACGCCTGTAATCCCAGCATTTTGGGAAGCCAAGGTGGGCAGATCATTAGGTCAGGAGTTTGAGACCAGCCTGACCAACATGGTGAAACCCTGTCTCTACTGAAAATACAAAAATTAGCTGGGTGTGGTGGCACATGCCTGTAATTCCAGCTACTCAAGAGGCTAAGGCAGGAGAATTGCTTGAACCCAGGAGGCAAAGATTTCAATGAGCCAAGATTGTGCTATTGCACTCCAGCCTGGGTGACAGAACAAGACTCCATCACAAAAAAAAAAAAAAAAAAAAGAGAATTTGGGGAGCTGGCAAGTTTTGACTGTTCAGTGACAGCAATGGATCAAACTGATTCTTAGAATCATAGCAGGTTTCGGCCAGGCACGGTGGCTCACAACTCTAATCCCAGCACTTTGGGAGGCCGAAGCAGGCAGATCACCTGAGGTTGGGAGTTCAAGATCAACCTGACCAACATGGAGACCCCATCTCTACTAAAAATACAAAATCAGCCGGATGTGGTGGCGCATACCCGTAATCTCAGCTACTAGGGAGGCTGAGGCAGGAGAATCACTTGAACCTGGGAGGCGGAGGTTGTGGTTAGCGATAATCGTGCCATTGCACTCCCGCCTGGGCAACAAAAGCGAAACTCCATTAAAAAAAAAAAAAAAAAGAATCATAGGTTTCAGCAGCCATTAGATAAAACTGGTTTCAGGTGACAGTTTCGGCAGCCAGGCTCACAGAGAATTACATTCTTGGGACAGTGTTATGTGCCCTGGGTGCATTTTACTTTTGGCCTCTCTATTCTGTTTTAGTTAGATAGGACAAGAACAAGCCAATTCATATCTCAACTTTCGCAGTTTAGAAATAATTTTAAAATTCTTGCTCATGTTCAACTTCCTGGCATTTTTAGAGAAGATTTGCTCTGGGTTAGAGTTTTAGGAACATATTGTCTTCTTCTGAGCTGCCAGGCAGTGGAAGGACAGAAAGAGGTCATGGCAAAGCAGTCACCAGAGGAAACTTGGGGACAGGGAATAATTCTTTTTCCAGCAGTTATAAAGAATGCAAACGCTTCCAATAGGACAGCGTTTTGCATTGTTTATAACTATGAGAGGCTAACCCGGAATGCAATGGGCTGCACTACAGTGCTTTGCCAGTTTTCTTAACCAAAGTAACTGCTGCGTTCATCTCCACATGTTGGCTAACCTTCTAGAGGTGATCCACACAATGGTTCTAAGCTGTGCTCAGGGCAAGCTGGAGGTGAGAGGAGTGGACCTGAGATGCAGATTCCTCTACACAAAGACCAAGCAAAAGTGGGCCACGTGGTCATCCCTCTACCCCAGCTGACAAACTGGGCTGCTTTACTCCTGAGCTCTGAGCCCTCACAACAGGCACCCAGTGCCTTGGGCCATACTCCTGAGTGGACATCTCTCCCAGAGGTTTTTGTTTTGTTTGTTTGTGTGTGTGTTTGTTTTTTGAGATGGTGTTTCCCTCTTGTTGCCTAGGCTGGAGTGCAATGGCACCATCTTGGCTCACTGCAGTCTCTGCCTCCTGGGTTCAAGCAATTCTCCTGCCTCAGCCTCCTGAGTAGCTAGGACTACAAGCATGTGCCACCAGGCTCAGCTAATTTTTCATATTTTTACTAGAGATGCGGTTTTGCCATGTTGTCCAGTCTGGTCTCGAATTCCTGACCTCAGGTAAGCCGCCCGCCTTGGCCTCCCAAAGTACTGTCATTATAGGCAAAAACCACCATGCCCAGTCTCTTCCAGAGTTCTGGTCAGCCCTGTTGTGAGCTCCTACTTTCTTCAAAGCCTTGTATTTCCCTCTTTTGAATCTGTCCAAGTTCAGCCAGAGACAGGGACAAGCATCTTCTGCATTTTCTCCTTTACTCCTCATTTCCCTGTGAAGAGGGTATGCCTGGCACTCTCTTTCCTTTTTTTTTTTTTTTTTTAATTTGAGTCAGGGTCTGGCTCTGTTGCCGAGGTTGGAGTGCAGTGGCATGACCTCTATTCACTGCAACCTCCACCTCCTGGGCTCAAGCGATCCTCCCACCTCAGACTCCTGAGTAACTGGGACTATAGGTGTATGCCACCATGCCCAGTAATTTTGTAATTTTTGTAGAGACAGAGTTTCACCATCTTGCTCAGGCTGGTCTCAGTCTCCTAGGTTCAAGTGATATGTTCTCCTTGGCCTCCTAAAGTGCTAGAATTACAGGTGTGAGCCACCACATCCAGCCTGTCATCCTCATTTTACAGAATAAACTGAGGCTCAGGAGACGTGTTTGCCTAGTGCCATAGCCTGGACAAGCGGCAGAGCTGAGACTTAAACTCAGCCATGTAAATCCACTCAGAATCCCTTGCCCAATGCAGTCTCCTGCTCTGCTACAAGCCATGACCGTCCTACTAGGAAAATCATTCCTCCAGTGCAACGGCAAACAGCCTCCATGGGAGAATTAGGGACCTTAGGCCTGGGGGCCTCAGAGGCAAGTTGTCTGCATGGCCCTCCCCTGGGAACACCATCAACCCATCCCCCCTGGAGGGAGAGACAGTCTCTGTTTCTCTAGTCTATTTATTTCATTAGATAAATCTAATGATAGCAACACACTATAATAACTTATCTTCTGTGTAATTTTTTTTTCCTTTTAGAAATAATTTAGATTTCCATTTGAACAAACTAAGTCACTCAAGGATATGCACTTTGACAGAGTGACTCAAATCTTCCTCTAAATCTGTCCTTCAGGGGCTTCCTGAAGCTCATAGTCTGGAGTCAATGCGGGACAATAATCCTGGCCAGATGGGTGGTGTCTGACCACAGAACTCAGGGTGGGTAGCCCTGCTATGGTGGGCCGTCACCATTTATTCTCCAGTGAGAGCCTGTGACAATGTACAAAATGCACCATGTGACAAGCTTAGGCGCCAATAAAGGAACACACAATCTCGTCACCATTAGCCTCTCAGACTAAACCCCAAGTTAACAAAAATAGGGCCCCGAGGGAAGGAGTGCTCAAAAAACATGGACACGGTAGAGTTTCAAGGATCATGGGCCACATATAATAAATGTCACTCAAACAATGGCCTATGATTTTTCTTTTATGCTGCCCATAGTTTCAAACAAGATGTCTCAATTAATAAATGACAGATTTTCAAAGGAAGCTCTAAAATGATAATAACCTCCGAGAATAAATAACTGGATTAATAAATATCTCAATTACTTAATAAGTTACACTAAAGATAGGTATGATTTTATGACTGATCTCCAAACTCAGCCATGATGACAAATTTAGAGGTTGAACACTCACTATAAATATCTCCCTCTTCATCCTTCTTCCCTACAAAATATGATCTAAGTTCCAGCAACACAGGTGCATAAAACATTTTAATTCAAACCCTGATTATTTCTGAAAGGCAAAAGAAACATCTGTCCAAAAAAAGAGAACCATATAAAATACTTCAATCATTGTTACTTTTAATCAGAGGACATAACCTATTATACAATAGCTGTGAAGATCTGATGTGTTACAACTTACGCTATGCTGTAATCCTTTACCTGAGACATTCCAAGAATATACAAATTACTGTTTTAAGTGGGGGTCTCAAAGAATCTTGATGATCACACTGAAAAAACATGAACAAATATGTCCAAATTAACCAAATAAACATTTAAACTATCCTGAAATTATCTGTATTAAATGTTAAAAATTCAACCTATGTCCTCCATTTTATATTAAAATAAATGACAGTTCCATTGTTGCTCAATGAGAAAAGAAAACATAATATGAACATTTTGCTGTCAGTGATGGACTAAAGTTTATTATCCATCATTAATAAAGAGTGGGGCTGGGTGCTGTGGCTCATGCCTGTAATACCAGCACTTTGGGAGGCCGAGGTGGATGGATTACCTGAGGTCAGGAGTTTGAGATCAGCATGGCCAACATAGTGAAACCCCATCTCTACTAAAAACACATATTAGCCGAGTGTTGTGGCACACACCTGTAATCCCAGCAACCTGGGAGGCTGAGGCGAGAGAATCTCTTGAACTCAGGAGACAGAGGTTACAGTGAGTCAAGACTGTACCACTATACCCCAGCCTGGGCAACAGAGTGAGACTCTATTAAAAAATAAAATTAAATTAAAATAAATAAAGAGTGGCTGCAAACCAAAAGGAAACAGGTAAACACCTGAACAGAAAAATGAGTACAGGTTATGTTCATCAGGTCACAAAGAAAGATGAAGTTTTCAAAGCAAAATTTGCATTTGAATATCAAAATACAAACTAAAGATGCAATTTAAAATTTCACCTATCAAACTGAGCACGTTTTGTAGATTTTTTGTCATCAAATTATTTATTTTCTTTTTCTGATTTAAAAAAATTTTTTGAGACAATGTCTTGCTCTATCACCTAGGGTGTAATACAGTGGTGTGATCATGGCTCACTGCAGCTTCAAACTCATGAGGCAAAGCAATCCTCTCACCTCAGCCTCCAGAGTATCTGGGACTACATACTGGTAGGTGCCAGCATGCTTTTAATTTTTGCAGAGATGGGGGTCTCCCTATACTGCCCAGCTGGCCTCAAACTCCTGGGCTCCAAGGATCCTCCTACCTCGGCTTCCCAAAGTGCTGGGATTATAGGTGTGAACCACCACACTCGACCTGTTATCAAATTCAATTTTAAAAACAGAACATGAAAATGGACACTCTCCTACAATCTGATGAAATCTGGCACACACTTTTTGATTATCTGACGGTATGTCTCAAAGACACATTACATATAGGGGCATGTAAACCTATGTACATACATAGCACAATTACACCTCCAGGAATTCATCCTAAGGATCCTGCAGATTTTAGAAGACTAAACTGGAAACCACTGGAATGTCCAGCCACAAGGGAGTGGATAACAACTTCGGGCACACCCACACAGTGGACAGGGCAGACACTCTCCGAACTCCACTACCTGATTGACCAAATTAACTGACATTCTCCATTCTCCTATAAAACACCGGTGGCTAACAGAACTCTTGGATAATCTGTACATCTGTGTTCTGAAAAAATCAGCAGCATGCTGCATAAGACAGCTGCATTCATTCTAAACCCCATTTATGCCCGTTGTATTTGTCTTTAAAAGCCTGGGCACAGTGGCTCGTGTCTGTAATCCCAGCACTTTAGGAGGCCAAGGTGGCTGGATCACCTGAAACCAGGAGTTTCGGACCAGCCTGGCCAACACGGTGAAACTCAATCTCTATTAAAAATATAAAAATTAGCCAGGTGTGGTGGTACACACCTGTTTTCTCAGCACTTTGGTAGGCCGAGGCAGGCGGATCACTAGGTCAAGACATCGGGACTATCCTGGCCAACATGGTGAAAACCCATCACTACTAAAAATACAAAAATTAGCTGGGCGTGGTGACATGCATCTGTAGCCCCAGCTACTCAGGAGGCAGAGACAGGAGACTCACTTGAACCCAGGAGGCAGAGGTTGCAGTGAGCTGAGATCATGCCACTGCACCCTAGCCGGGCCACAGAGCGAGACCCCGTCTCAAAAAAAAAAAAAAAAAAAAAAAAAGATGATATATTCTAGAACCACAGGGGACTCACAGTGGTTTCATTCCATCAAATGAATTCTTTTTGGATGGTGTAAATAGGGGATTTGATGAACAGAGTCCTAAGTTCAAATAATAGAATAAGATATGAATACATAGATACAACACTTAATATTAAGTTTTTGAGATAGTCTTTCTCTGAGTTGCCCAGACTGGAGTGCAGTGGCACGATCACAGCTCACTGCAACCTCCACCTCTCAGGTTCAAGTGATCTTCCAATCTTAGCTTCCTGGGTAGCTGGGACAATAGGCACTATCATCACACCTGAATAATTTTTTGTTGTTGCTGAGATCATGTTTCCCTATGTTGCCCAGGCTGGTCTCGAACTCCTAGATTCAAATACTCAAATGATCTTCCTCTTTGGGTCTCCCAAAATGCTGGAATTCCAGGTGTGAACCATCACACCCAGCCTTGAATTCTTAAAATTATCTGTAGCTCATGTGAATAGTTTGTGAACTGTACAAGAACTTTAGTTATAATAGGCATCCACCTGAGAACCTGGTAGCAGAGTTAGGCTTTTGCAGGAGTCTCCGCCAGCCAGTAAATATTCACTAAACTCCTATTGTTTTCTAGACCCTGGGCTGTGTACAAAGATGCAGATTCTGTAGTAGCTGTCAATATCCCACTAAGATCATTTGAATAGAAGATGCCTGGGGGTGAGGGGTCATCAACTCCAATATCTAATTCAGGTAATGCCGACCCCCAGCCCATCTGGCGCCAACCCCACAGGCACTCTAAGCCATTGTTGCCAATTCTCTCTGAGCAGCACTTGAGAAATGTAGGCCCTGATAAAGAACAGCTGAAAGCTACACTGCAAGCCAAGCTACATAACAATTTCAAATGTACATTTTCTAACTGTTCAACAATGAAAAAAATACATTTTAAATAATACCAGGAATGGGTCAGGCTTGGGTGTTCATGCCTGTAACCCCAGCACTTTGGGAGGCCAAAGTGGGCAGATCACTTGAGGTCAGGAGGTTGAGACCAGCCTGGCTAACATGGCAAAACCTGGTCTCTACCAAAAAAAATTAAAAAATGACTTGAGAGTGGTGGTATGTGCCTGTAATCCCAATTACTTGGGAAGCTGAGGCCCGTGAATCACTTGAACCCAGAAAGAAGAGGTTGCAGTGAGCCGAGATTGTGCCGCTGCATTCCAGGCTGGGTGACAGAGTATGAGATCCTGTCTCCAAAAAATAAATAAATAATTCCAAGAGTGAAGAACCTTTAAAAACAGGAATGTAAGGCTGGGCGCCATGGCTCACACCTGTAATCACAATACTTTGGGAGGCTGAGGCAGGCAGATCACCTGAGGTCAGGAGTTTAGATCAGCCTGACCAACACGATGAAACTACGTCTCTACTAAAAATACAAAAATTACCCAGGCATTGTGGCAGCCACCTGTAATCCTAGCTACTCAGGAGGCTGAGGAAGGAAAATCACTTGAGCCCAGGAGGTAGAGGTTACAGTGAGCTGAGATCCTGCCATTGTACTCTAGCCTGGGGGACAAGAGTGAGACTCCATCTCAAAAAAATAAAAATAAAAATGAAGGCCGGACGCAGTGGCTCACGCCTGTAATCCCAGCACTTTGGGAGGCTCGGGTGGTGGATCATGAGATAAGGAGTTTGAGATCAGCCTCACCAACATGGTGAAACCCCATCTCTACTAAAAATAACAAAATTAGTCAAGCAGTCCCAGCTACTCAGGAGGCTGAGGCAGGAGAATCACTTGAACCCAGAAGGCAGAGGATGTAGTGAGCCACAATTGCACCACTGCACTCCAGCCAAGGTGATGGAGTGAAAC
>PVKP010021561.1:0-38943 GCA_004027715.1 Plecturocebus donacophilus
ATATATATATATATATAATATTTCTGGGGAAAAAGAAAATACGATTTTTAAAAATTCTGAAGCATCTACCCTACATCTGTGATCTGAGGGAGAAGAATAATACCAGAATATTTTGGTGAGTGTACAGTAGAATGAAAAGCATATTCAAAATTACAATACCACTTTATGTTTGGAAAACCAACCAACCAATGGTTCTCACAATGTGAAGTAGAAAGGAAACAGACCAAATCTTCTCTGATGGTAAAAATAGGCAAAACTAATTTATCATGAGCATCTTAATACCCCTCAAAAGGTAAAGTCTACCAGAATTGGAGGGTGGGGGGGCTTGATATTTTTATATTTATCCAAACAGCATGCATTTAAAAAAATATGAAGTTGTACAAGACAAATGAACCAATTTCTTTAACAAACATATTGCAAGGAAAAAACCAGAAACTTAAGAGACATATCAACCAAATAAATGTGGATCTGGTTAAAATCCCAGCTGGCACAAACTAACCATTAAAAAAAAAAAAAAAGATATAATTCTAGGGGGAGAAGCAGAGCCAGATGGCCAAATAGAAACCGCCATCAATCATCTTCCCAAATTAAACAACAATCCACACAAAAAAGCACCTTCATAACAACTAAAAATCAGGTGAGTAATCACATGGTTTTAATATAATATTACTGTAAGAGGCACTGACACCATTCCTTCCCCATCCCTGTAGTACAGAGAGAGAATCTGTATGCTTGGGGGAGGGAGAGCGCAGTGACTGTGGGACTTTGACATCGGAATTCAGTGCTGCGCTGTTACAGCAGAAAGCAACCCAGGGCAGAATTCAGCTGGCGCCCACAGAGGAAGCATGTAGATGAGCCCGAGCCGAGAACTGCCCATCTTGGTGGTGGAACCTAGAGTTCCAGCAAGACTCACCATGGGCTCAACTGCTCTGGGATTCAAAAGAAACCTGAATAGCAGTCCAGACCACAAAGACTGCAATTCCTGGGCAAGTCTCAGTGCTGTGCTTGGCTTGGAGTCAATGGACTTGAGGGGCACGCAGCCCAGCAATACACCAGTGGGGCCACCAAGGGAGTGCTTGCACCACCCTCCCTCAACCCCCGGCAGTGCAGCTCGCAGCTTCAGGGGAGACTCTTTCCTTCCACTTGAGGAGAGGAGAGGGAAGAGTAAACAGGACTTCGTCTTCCAACCTGGACACTAGCTCAACCGCAACAGAACAGGGCACCAGGCAAAGTCCTGAGGCTCCCATTCCGGACCCTAGACATCAAATGTCCCAGGCAACATTTCTAGACACAGCCTGGGCTACAAGGGAAGCTGCTACCTTGAAGGGAAGGACCTAGTTCTGGCAGGATTTATCACCTGCTGACTAAAGAGCCCTTGGGCCCCAAACAATCAGCAGTGGTAACCAGGCCGTATTCATCATGAGCCTTTGGGTGAGACTCGGAGACATGCTGCCTTCAGGTGTGACCCAGCACACTCCCAGATGTGGTGGTTATGGAAAGGGACTTCTGCTTGAGAAAAGGAGAGGAAGAGCAAGGGGACTATGACTTGCAGTCTAGGCATCAGTGTGGCCACAGTGGGGTAGGGCACCAAGCAGGCTCTTGGGGTCCTTGATTCGAAGGTTGGCTCTTGGATGGTATTTCTGGACCTGCCCTGGGCCAGAGGGGAGCCTGCTGCCCGAAGGGAGAGTCTTAGGCCTGGTGGCATTCACTACAAGCTGACTGAAGAGCCCTTGGGCCTTGAATGAACACTGGCAGTAGCCAGGCAGCACCTGCCATGAGCCTAGGGCAATGGCAGCTAAGAGGGAGACGCCTCTGCTCATGAAAAGGGGAGGGAGGAGTGGGAAGGCTTGGGTGCCAGCTCAGCTGCGGCAGAATAAAGCACCAGGTAGATTCCTAAGGCTTCCAACTGCAGGCCCTGGCTCCAGGATGGCACCACTGGACCTGCCTAAGACTGAGGGGAACTTGCCACCCTGAAGGGAAGGACATAAGCCTGGCTAGTTTCACTCCCTGCTGATTACAGAGCCTCAGGGCCTTGAGCAAATATAGGTGGTAACCATGGTGGTTGCCAAGGGCCTTGGTTGAGACCCGGTGTTGTGCTGGCTTCAGGTCTGCCCCAGTGTCATCTCAGTGGTGGTAGCCACAGTGGTGCCTGTTTCACCACTCCCCCAGCTCCAGGCAGCTCAGCAAAGAGACTCCATCTGTTTGGGAGAGAGTAAGAAAAGAGCAAAAGCATCTCTGCCTGGTAATCCAGAGAAATCTTTCAGATCCTATCTAAGACCACCAAGGCAGTACCTCTATGAGTCTCCAAGAGCCACAGTGTTGCTGGGCTTGGGGTACCATCTAAGGCAGACATGGCAGCAGTGATGAAAAATTTACATCACAACATCAAAGTTCCTTTGAACAACTGGAAAGTCTTCCCAAGAAGGACGGGTACAAACAAGTCCAGATTGTGAAGACTATAATAAATACCTAACTCTTCAATGCCCAGGCACCAACAAATATCCTCAAGCATCAAGATGATTCAGGAAAACATAACCTCACCAAATGAATTAAATAAGGCATCAGCAACCAATCTTGGAGATTACATAGATATGCTGTATCTTAACATTGTAATGTTATTCTTTTAGTATAAATGCAAATAAATGACCCTTAAGATAACCTTCGACCATCATGTTGCTGGGGTAAGAAAGCTTTAGAGACCTCCGTAGCTTTAGATACGGTAAGAAATATCTCATCAGAGGCTCTCATCTACCACTGAAGGTTTCCATCCAAGACTACATGCTCCCCCATTCCATACAAGGGTCACCATGCACCTTCCAACTTGCTAAGAGCTGTGAACCACTGAATGTTGCCTCAATTTGGCCTACAGCCAGGGTGAACTGTCCCATTTAACAACTAAAAGAATTACATAGATACGTAACCTTTCAAAAAAAGAATTCAAGATAGCTGTTTTGAGGAAACTTAACAAGTCTAAAGATAACACAGAGAAGGAATTCAGAATTCTATCAGATAAATTTAACAAAGAGATCGAAATAATTCAAAACAATCGAGCAGAAATTCTGGAGCTGAGAAATGCAACTAACATACTGAAGAAGGAATCAGAACAGATCAAGCAGAAGAAAGAACTAGTGAACTTCAAGACAGGCCATTTGAATGTACACAGTCAGAAGCGACAAAAGAAAAAAACAAAGAAAAGAACGAAGCACACCTACAAGATCTAGAAAACAACCTCAAAAGGGTGACTTTAAAAGTTGCCCTTAGGCCGGGCACGGTGGCTCACGCCTGTAATCCAAGCACTTTGGCGGCCAAGGTGGGCGGATCACCTGAGTTTGGGAGTTCAAGACCAGCCTGACCAACATGGTGAGACCTCGTCTTTAAAAACAAAGAAAAAAAAAAAAGTTGCCCTTACAGAAGAAGTAGACAGAAGGCGAGGGTAGAAAATTAATTCCAAGGGATAATAACGAAGAACATCCCAAACCTAGAGGAAAATATTTAAGAATGAGAACATCAAGCAGATTTAACCCAAGTAAGACAACCCAAGCTATTTAACAATCAAACTCCCAAAGGTCAAAGATAAAGAAAAAAATCCTAAAAGCAGCAAGAAAAAAGAAACAAATAACACACAATGGAGCTCCAACATGTCTGGCAGCAGATTTCTCAGTGGTAGCCTTAAAGGCCACCATGCCTGGTCCCTAGGTCTTGAACTTCTGAGTTCACGCAATCTCCCCACTTCAGCCTCCCAAAGTGCTGTGATTACACTCAGGAGCCCCTGCACCTGGCCAATGTGTAGTTTTTATTAGTTTTCTTTTTGCTTGTCTCTTTGTTTACACAATCAATGTTAAGTTGCCATAGGTTTAAAATAGTTAGAAGATACTATTTTCAAGCCTCATGGTAACTTGAAATCTAAAAACATATGATAGATACACAAAAAATAAAAAGCAAGAAATTAAAACATACCACCAGAGAAAATAACCTTCACTAAACAGAAGACAGGAAGGAAGGAAAGAAGAAAGCAGACTGCAAAACAACCAGAAACAAATAATAAAATGGCAGCAGTAGGACCTTACTTATAAATAACATTGAATGTAAATGGACTAAACTCCTCAAGCAAAAGACACAGAATGGCTAAATGGATTAAAAAAAAAAAAGCAGACTCAACAACCTGCTGCCTACAAGAAACATGCTTAACCTATAAAGACACAAAGACTAAAAACAAAAGAATGGAAAAAGATATTCCATGCAAATGGAAACTAAAAAAGAGCAGAAGTAGCTATATTTATATCAAACAAAATGGATTTCAAGAAAAAACTCTAAAAAGAGACAAAGAAGGTCATTATATGATGATAAAGAGGTCAGTTCAGCAAGAGGCTGTAACAACTGTAAATATATATACACCCAACACTGGAGCACCCAAATACATAAAGCAATATTATTAAAGCTAAAGAGAGAGACAAACTCCAATACAATAAATGGAGTTTCCCAATATCCCATTTTCAGCATTAGACAGATCATCAAAACAGAAAATCAACAAAGATATATCAGACTTAATCTGTATTACTGACCAAATGGGCCTAATAGATATTTACAGGACATTTCATTCAATGGTTGCGGAATATGCATTCTTCTCGACACATAGATCATCCTAACAAAGATAGATCATATGTTAGGACACAAAGCAAGTTTTTAAAAGAGTCAAACAAACTGAAATTATATCAAGTATCTTCTCTGACCACAATGGAATAAAACTAGAAATCAATTATAAGAATAATTTGGAAACTATACAAATACATGTACATTAAATAAGATGTACCTGAATGACCAGTGGGTCAATGAAGATATTAAGAAATAAATTTTACAATTTCTTTAAGCAAATGATAATGGAAACAACATACCAAAACCTATGGATATAGTGAAAGCAGAGAACTAAGAGTAAAGTTTATAGCAATAAGCACCTTCATCAAAAAAGTAGAAAAACTACAAATAAACCACCTAATAATGCATCTTAAGGAACCAGAAAAGCATGAGGAAATCCCAACCCAAAATCAGAAGAAAAGCAATAATAAGATCAGAGCAGAAATAAATTAAAATGAAAAGAATACAAAAGATCAATGAAACAAAAAGTATTTTTTTTGAAAAGATAAACAAAATGCAAACCATTAGCCAGACTATGCAAAAAAGAGAAGCCCCCCAAAAATAAAATCAGAGATGAAAAAGGAGACTTTACAATCGATATCACAGAAATCCAAAAGATTAGAGGCTACTATAAGCAACTAATTATATGCCAATAAATTGGAAAACCTAGAGAAAATGGATAAATTCCTAGACGCATACAACCTGCCAAGATTGAACTATTAAGAAATGCAAAACTTGAACAGACCAATAGCAAGTAACAAGATTAAAGCTGTAATGAAAAGTCTCCTACCAAAGAAAACCCCAAGACCTGAGGGCTTCACTGCTGAATTCTATCCAACTTTTAAAGAAGAACTAACACCAATCCTACCTGAACTATTCCAAAAAAACAGAGGAGAGAATACTTTCAAACTCATTCTACGAGGCCAATATTACCCTGATACCAAAACCAGATAGAGACACATCAAAAAAATAAAACTACAGGCCAGTATCCCTGATGAACACTGATACAAAAATCCTCAACAAAATACTAGCAAACCGAATTCAATGACACATTAAAAAGTTCATTCATCATGACTAAGTGGGATTTATCCCAGGGATGCAAGGATGGTTCAACATATGCAAAACAATTAAAGTGATGTATCAAATATCAGAACATACAAATATCAGAGCATTTCCCTATGTCAACAGCAATCTGAAAAAGAAATCAAGAAAGTAATCCCATTTATGATAGCCACAAATAAAATTAAATACTTAGGAATTAACCAAAGTGAACAATCTCTACAATGAAAACTATAAAACACTGATCCAAGAAATTGAAGACGGGCCAGGCTCAGTGGCCTGGGAAGGGGAGGGGAGGGGAGGGGAGGGGAGGAAAGAGGAAGAGAGGCGAGGGAACCACTAAAAGAAAACACTGGAGAAAATCTCCAGGACACTGAACTGGGCAAAGATTTCTGGAGTAATACCCAACCAAAGCATAAATGGACAAATGGTATCACATCAAGCTAAAAAGCTTCTGCACAACAAAGGAAACAACAAAGTGAAGAGACAATCCACAGGCTGGGAGAAAATATTTGCAAACTATCCATCTGGTTAGGGATGAATAACTAGAATATATAAGCAGCTCAGACAACTCTATAGGAAAAAATCTAATAACCCTATTTAAAAATGAGCAAAGATCTTAACAGATATTTCTCAAAATAAGACATACAAATGTCAAACAGGCAGATGAAAAGGTGCTCGTCAGTGATCATCAGAGAAATGCAAATCAAAACGACAAGATATCATCTCACTCAAGTTAAAATGGCTTATATACAAACGACAGGCAAAAATGAATGATGGTGAGGATATGGAGAAAAGAGAATCCTTGTACACCATCAGTGGGAATGTAAATTAGTACAAGCACTATGGAGACCAGTTTGGAAGTAAAAGCAGAGCCATCA
Organism: Plecturocebus donacophilus; assembly: GCA_004027715.1. Lineage (NCBI taxonomy): Eukaryota > Metazoa > Chordata > Mammalia > Primates > Pitheciidae > Plecturocebus > Plecturocebus donacophilus. The sequence continues at coordinate 6,573 of PVKP010021561.1, forward strand.
CATGATTCAGCAATCCCAGTCATACGTATGTACCCAAAAGAAAGGAAATCAGCGTACCGAAGAGGTGTGTTGCAGCACTGTTCACAATAGCCAAGATTTGGACACAATCTAAATGTCCATCAACAGATGAATGGGTAAAGAAAACATGATACATTTACACAATGGAGTACCATTCAGCCATAAAAAAGAATGAGATACCATCATTTGCAACAACAGGGAAAGAACTGGAGGTCATTATGTTAAGTGAAATAAGCCAGGCACACAGAATAGCAAACTTCTCCTGTTGTTATTTATTTGTGGAAGCTAAAAATTAAAACAACTGAACTCATGGAGAGACTGACCAGATGATGGTTACCAGAGGCTGAGAGGGGGGTGAGGGGAGAGACAGTTAATGTATACAAAAATATAGTTACGGCTGGGTACGGTGGCTCACTCCTGTAATCCCAGCACTTCGGGAGGCTGAGGCAGGCGGATCATGAGGTTAGAAGATCGATATCATCCTGGCCAACACAGTGAAACTTCATCTCTACTAAAAATACAAAAATTAGCTGGACATGGTGGTGCCCGCCTGTACTTCTAGCTACTCAGGAGGCTAAGGCAGGAGAATCGCTTGAACGCAGGAGGCGGAGGTTGCAGTGAGCTGAGATCTCACCACTGCACGCCAGCTGGCGTCAGAGTGAGACTCCGTCAAAAATATATATGTATTACTTTTACATAGAATGCATAAGTTACATAGAATGCATAAGATCTAGTATTTGACATCACAACAGCATGACTAAAGTCAACCACACTGCACATTTTAAAGTAACTTGAAAAGAGTGTAACTCGGTTGTTGGTACCACTAAGAAAGGATAAATGCTTGAGCGGACGGACACCCCGCTTACCCTGACGTGTTACTATGCGTTCTACACCATATCAAATATCTCATGTACCTATAAATACATACGCTTGCATTATGTACCCACAAAAAAAATTTTTTTTTAATTTAAAATTTAAGGAGATTTATTCTGAGCCAAATATGAGTGTCTATGGCCCATGACACCGCCCTCGGGAGATCCTGAGAACATGTACCAAGGTGGTGGGGGCACAGGCTAGTTACAGATTTTACGGGGACAGGAGACTTCAATCTAATATAGGTACAGACTGGTTCCGTCCGGAAAGGCGGGACGACTCGAACTGGGGGCTTCCAGGTCAGGGGTAGATGAAAGACAAACCGCTGCATTCTTCTGAGCCTCTACACAGCCTTTCACTGAATGCACAATTTACAAGACCGGTCGGGCAGAGGAATAGTCACTTGCGCCTTAGTCTGGCTCAGTGAATCTGCACTTTTACGTAAAGACAGGGCAGAGGAAGCCATCAGACACGCATTTCTCTCGGGTGAGCAGTGGGGTGACTAGAGTTCTGTCCCTCTCCCTCACCTGCGAAGATAAACTGTCAATTTACACTGCCAGGGTGAAATTCGACACAACTGTTTCAGGGTAAAGATCTGGAGGCCCGCAGCGCATTTCCTCCTGGGCAAACGGCGAGGGAGCTGCGTGGCTTTTTATCTTCGCAGCTGTCTTAGGAATAAAACGGGGGCAGGTCTGCCTGACGCAGTTCCCAGCCTGACTTTGGCTCAGTGATGTGGGGACCTGAGAGACATTTTCCTTTCACACCATTCTCCCTAGTTTTGTGTATGTGTGAAATGTTCTATTTCTGGGCATGTTGTTTTCTTTAAGTGGACAACACTGCTCCGGATTTCATTTTAGGAAATGCTGGAGAGGATGAAGGATCAGGTGTGCCTCCGTTCTAAATGCCCGAAAACGCGGCCCGCGCCATGGCCCTCGCCCCGCGCCCGCGCGCCCGCCTCAGGAGACGCCCGCGGAGGCGCGGGGGGCAGCGGCGTCTCCCCGAGAAACGAGCCTCACCCAGCAGGCGTGCGAGAGCCCCGGACCCGCGGGGAGCCAGGCGCTGCCCCGCCGCCGCCCCAGCCTGCCCCGGCCCCGCGCGTCCCGCCGTCGCCCTCGGAGGTGCTGAGGGACGCCGGGAGGCCGCGCGAGGGCAGGCGCCGCCGGGCGGGTACTCACCGCGATGTCCGCAGCCCAGGATCGCCGTCTTCCAGGACTCGGGCTGCAGCATCGTCCCTCCCGCCACAGCCCCGGTGCCAGCCGCAGAGGCCGCGGCGGGCGGAACTGCCCCGGAGCCCAGCAGCCAGGCGTCGCGCACGCGCCGGGCGCAGTGGAGGCCGCGCCTCCCCAGGCCCAGGGCCCTAGTCAAGCCCGCCGCGCTGCCTCAGCCCAGCGCCGCGAGTCCGCCCGGCGCCGCGTGACAGGAGGCCCCGCCCTCGTGCCGCGGTGACGTCACCTTCCGCTGCCCTGACGTCACCGCCCGCAGCGCCCTAAGTCCTCCCCAGGGTTTGGGCAGGGGCGCCGTGCGTGGTCAGATTCGTGTCGTCTGTCATCCGCAGTCTCAAAAAAACACCCCATTAATGACAAATGCCCCGCCTGTGGCCTCGCTACTCCGGAAGCTGAGGCGAGAGCAGCTCTTGAGCCCGGGAGCTCTGCGCTGTATGCGCTGTGGCCACTGCGCGGCGGCACCGAGTTCCGCATCGGTGTGGGGGTCTCCCGGGAGCCGGGACCACCAGGTTCCCCCAAGGAGGGTGGAAGCGGCCCGGCTCAGAAACCGAACAGGGCAAAACTCCCCTGCTGATCGGTAGTGGGATCGCGCCTGTGAATAATCACTGCCCTCCAGCCTGGGCAATACAGTGAGACCCCATAAGTGAAAAAAAAAGGGCAAATGCCATTAAACATATTAAAAGACGTTAAACGTCACTTGTGATAGAAGAAATGTAGGTTAAAATGTAAAGAGAGAAGTGAAAAACACTCATACATTGGTGATAAGACTGCAAATGTATACAACTCCCATAAAGAGGAATTTGGCAGTTTCTAACAAAAATGGTGTAGGCATTCATCTTTGGCCTAGTAACGCCAAGTTATATTGAAGAGTATCTTAATATTAACCTTTGCATTTCTGAAATAATCCCACTTGGTTAAGAATTTTTTTTAACTTTTTAAAAGAACTAATTGCTTCACAATGAAAGCCTGATGGGGTACACATGTAGTAATGGAGGAAATTCTACATCCCCTATATATTAAAGAACAGTGGCCAGGTGTGGTGGCACATGCCTGTAATCCCAGCACTTTGGGAGGCTGAGGCAGGTAAATCACGAAGTCAGGAGATCAAGACCATTCTTGCTAATATGTGAAACCCCGTTTCTACTAAAGATTCAAACAATTAGCTGGGCATGGTGGCTCACGCCTCTAGTCCCAGCTACTTGGAGGCTGAGGCAGGAGAATCACTTGAACCCAGGAAGCGGAGGTTGCAGTGAACCGAGATCCCACCACTGCAATCAAGCCTGGGCAACAGAGGGAAATAGTCTCAAAAAGAGAAAGAGAAAGAAAGAGAGAGAGAGAGAGAAAAGCAGCACCTGAACCGAAGGAGGGGCCTTACTGAGCTGAACTGAGCTAACCACATTCCCCAGCCCATCTTCCACTGGATTACCAGGCCCTGCCAAATACCTTATGGGGTTGTCAGGGTGTAGGGGGTGCCATGTTGTGCCACCCAGGTTTCCCCTTAAGGACTGGGACTCATTTCTCCAGCTGTTGGGTATGTAGACAGCTGATGGCCCCCAGCTGAGTCCTGTGGTTACTGCCCTCAGCCAGAGAGAGCTGCTTCTGGGTGCCAAGTTGAATGCTTTTGACCCTTTGTACCATGGTTGTGTCTTGACTGGAAATTGACAGATATTTCAGGCAGGGGTTTCTCTTGCAAAGGCAGTGCAGAGAGTACACATGTATCTTTGCCCAGTTTCCTTCAATGGTTGCAGCTCGTATAAAACATACATAGGATAATATCAAATAAGCTTCACTGGGGATCAGTCCTGCTGGGATCCCTCTCAGAAACTATTTATAGCAGTGGCAGGCAAACAAGGGTGAAGTCTACTAGAGATATTTAAAAGTGTATAACAAGTTTATTTAAATACGTAAATATGTTGCCAGAAAGTAATCTTTCCAACTACCTAAACTAGTAATGAAAATTTTTAAATATCAGCTTAAACATGTATAAGGGGATACTAAGTTCTTGGATTTTTAAACATTATTATTATTTTAGTATATACTCAAGCAAAAGAGTTTGAAGACCAGAGCTTTAGAGCCTCACTACTCAAATGGTGGTCCAGCAGTCAGCAACAAGCAACATCAACGTCACCTGGGAGCACGTTAGAGCTGGTGAGTCTTGTGCTCCACCTACTTAATTAAAATCTGCATTTTTACCAAGATTTCCAGGTGATTTATACACAAATTAACATTTGAAATCATGCTGTAGGATATCATCAGGGTATGTAAATTTCAATTGTTCCATCTTCTCCTGACCCTTGATAGTATCAGGTATTTAAATACTTGCCAATCCGGTGAGTATGAGATGCATCTGTTTATATCTATTGCTTTAAATAAATACTATTCTACCTAAATAATGTACCATAATTCCTTAACCATTATTCTAGTAATTGAGGATTTGGGTTAGCTCCAATTTTTCACTATTACACAGAATGACATTAAAATGCCCTTTTCAGTGTATCATTCTAGTTAAACTCAGTCTTTGAGGCTAGGCTGATTAGGATCATATAAGGGCTGTGTTATTGTTTGTCCCTGGATCCAGTTGCCAGATGAAATACAGGATGGCCTATAATTTGAATTTCAGATTAAGAATAATTTTGTGGTGTATCCTATGCAATATGTGAAATAGGCTTGTCTTCATCTGTGCTGCTATAATAAAATACCTGAGACTGGGTAGTTTAAAAAAAAAGAAATTTATTTTCTCACTCTCTTGGAGACTGAGAAGCACAAGATCCGGCATCCCTATCTGGTAGGCTGCTAGCGAGGGCTTTGTGCTATGTCATAACATGGCAGAGAACTGAAAGGGGAAGTGAGCACTGGCCAAAGGGGCAATGTTGCTTATTAACCCACTCTCAAGGTACCTAATCCAGTCCCCAGGAGTGGGAACTCTCTGACTGCATTCATCTTTTCATGGGGACTGATCCCTCATGACCCAGATGCATCTTTAAGGTCCTGCTCTGTCTCAACACTGTTACTGAGGGAACCAAGCCTCAACATGGATTTTGGTGGGGACAAAAGGTATTCAAACTGTGGCACTGTTGCGTTGTCAGTTGTTTCAACATGAATTATGGAGGACTCATTCAAAATGTAGCCATATGGGCCAGGCGCGGTGGCTCACGCCTGTAATCCCAGCACTTTGGGAGGCCAGCGTGGGCAGATCACAAGGTCAAAAGATCAAGACCGTCCTGACGAACATGGTGAAACCCGTCTCTACTAAAAATACAAAAATTATCTGGGCGTAGTGGTGCACCTGTAATCCCAGCTACTTGGGAGGCTGAGGCAGGAGAATTACTTGAACCCGGGAGGCAGAGGTTGCAGTGAGCCAAGATTGCACCACTGCACTCCAGCCTGGTGACAGAGTGAGACTCCATCTCAAAAAAAAAAAAAAAAAGTAGCCATATGTACACTAAAATGTTACTAATTATTTGAAATTTAAGTTTAACCAGGTATTGTGTATTTTTATTAGCCAAATATCCCAACCCTAAACCTGGGCAAATTTTAACCATCATTTTCTTATCTATGAAACGAGGATAGCAATAGAATGTATAACGTTGTTGTATGAATGAAACGAGATAATCCATGCAGACTACTTACCACAGAGTATGAAACATAGTGAAAGCTCAGTAAATATCAGCTCTTCTTAGTTATTTCACAGAGGTGTGTCTTAAGGTAAATTCCTAGAAGGATGTTTCAGTTACAGAACTCCTGGGCCTAATTTAAGACCTGTTTGAGCATTCCATCATACTGGTTAAACTTCAGTACTGTTTTGTGAAAAACCTTGAGCAGGTTACTGTTGGGGAAAATGGTAACAGAGGAAGGGCTGACAGAGTGCCCCTAAAATGGTTACAAGTACTGGGAACAACAACCCATGCCAAACTGCGCCAGGCCCCTGGGGAGGCAAACTTTGCCTTCACATTCCAGCTGCAGAGTGACCTTGACTCTGTTACAGTGCATAACATGCTCAGGGACTTAAAACCCCTTTGCAGCATTACCAAGTAACCCGACTTGTATGGTCCTCATGAGACTCACTCCCTCCAGCTGCGCCTAGAATGCAATCTAGAGATAACCACAGGCTTCTGCTTTTCAAAGAAACTCACAAAGCCACCACTGCTAGCAATCTTTAGAATGACACGCCAGTTCCTGTTCACCAAAGATCGTTCCACCGTCATGTCACCCTCTCCCCACTATCACCTCACCTTCACCCCACCATCTGCTGACTGCTCAACGTGATTGTAACCAATAAATACTGTGGAGAACCTAAGCTCAGGGCCTTCGCTGCCTCTAGTACAAGTGATGGCCCCCTGGTCCCACTTTCATTCTTAATCTTTTTCTCATTCCTTTGTTGCCACCGAACTCGAGGTACCCACAGGTGGTGTGTGGGGGCTGGTTCTCTACAGGTTACCAGATACTTTTCAAATAGCTTCAGAACACAAATTAGATTTTTAAATTGCCACACAAAAACAAAAAACTGCCATGTATAGGCAAGTATCAATTTCCCTTTAATCACACCAAATATTTGGATATTGATTCTGATTTGTTTTCTATTTTAGGGTCAACTGAAGCAATATTTAAGAAGATATTGTCCAAGGGATGTGCTAAACAATTCCTAGGACTTATCTGGGTTATCTAGTACCTAAACTAAATTACTTTACAAAACTAAGACTTAATATTAGGCCCATGGCTTTTAGCAAAAGAGAACACTTCTGTCTTTTGCTTTTGGCAAAGCTGATATTTACAGCATCCATTCTTTATGCTTACCAGAAAAAAATATACTTTTTAATGTTACATATATATCGTATATATAATTATTGTTATAAGTAAATTTTCAGTGCCGCAAAAGAAGTAGCACTCAAATATAAATTTCCTCAGCAAGGCAACTTACTTGTATAGAAGGGTGCGGCTCACAGATGGAACAATGGCAGCTGTAAACATGGACAAGGGAGAGGAAGGGGTTCTTATTCCTGATGGAGGTAGCCCCTGCTGCTGTGTCATTCTTCTATTGGCTAGGGTTAGACGGCACAGTCTAGGCTAATTCCGACTGGCTATTTTAAAGAGAGCAGGGGTATGAGCCAGAGTGGTGGGGTGGGTAGTTTGGCAGGAAGGACAGTTACCGAACAGGTCAGACCAAGTGACCAGGGGTGCCTCAGGTCAAAGCAGGTGACCAGAGCAGGTGACCAGAGCAGGTGACCAGAGCAGGTGACTGGGATGAGTCAGGATGGAGTAGAGGACCCGGGGAACGGATGTGAACTACTGATTAGAACTGGTGGAAAATGTTGTTTACTGAAACTACAATGAAGTTAAACTTTAAAATAGAGAATTAAAGAATAAGAGAGCTGAGCATACTGACACACTGATTCTTTGAAGAGAAACTTGGGGTTCAGTATATCTAACATTATATATTACATATAATAATTATATGTTACATATATATTCTCAAATTTCAACGCTAGAAAAAAAGCTGTTACTTTGAGAAGATACTCCATATTTATACTACTATAATTCTCTTTTTTTCTTCAGCTACAGGATTTCTATTTTGCCTTTTTGTTGTTGTTGAGACAGAGTCTCTCTCTGTCACCTAGGCTGGAGTGCAGTGGTATGCAATCTTGATCTCAGCTCACTGCAACCTCCACTTCCCATATTTAAGTGGTTCTTGTGCCTCAGCCTCCCGAGTAGCTGAGATTACAGTGCATGCCACCACGTCTAGCTAATTTTTGTATTTTTAATACAAAACTGGGGTTTCACCATATTGCCCAGGCTGGTCTTGAACTCCTGACCTCAAGTGATTGACCCACCTCAGCCTCCCAAAGTGCTGGGATTACAGGTGTGAGCCACTGCACCTAGCTTCTATTTTGCATTTTATCATAATTTTAATAGACTCATGGGTTTATTATGATTAATTTCTTAGTGACTTTCTAGAGGCAGGAAAGGTATAAATAACATATGGGCCAAGAATATGATCACAGTGTGGCACTTGTTTTGTGCTGCCAGATCAACCTTTTAAAGGATCTGTCAAGTGGGCCGTCTGTAATAGATCAGCCCCATGTCTGTCTAGCAATAGATTTTATACAATATTTTGCTAAATAGATAAGTATAAAGAAGTTATCTGTGGCCAGTCACAGTGGCTCACGCCTGTAATCCCAGCACCTTGGGAGGCCGAGGCAGGTGGATCACCTGAGGCCAGGAGTTCGAGACCAGCCTGACCAACATGGTGAAACCATGTCTCCACTAAAAATGCAAAAATTAGGTGAGCATGGTGGCGAACGCCTGCAATTCCAGCTACTTAGGAGGCTGAGGCAGGAGAATCGCTTGAACCCAGGAGACAGAAGTTGCAGTGAGCTGAGATTGCATCACGGCACTCCAGCCTGGTGACAAGAACTCCAGCGTGGGTGACAAGAGTGAACTCTGTCTCCAAAAAAAAAAAGAGGTTATTTGTGTTGTATCTAATAATTCAAAGAAAAAATACCCAAAGTAACTTCATTCCTTGCTGCATACCAGCAACTAGAAGAATACCCGGCCCCAAACACTCATTGTTGATTGAATGAGCTCAATAGATGAGTCAAATTGGTTTTCTTCTGTAAAAACTAACTTCTTTCCAGCAGAGGCTATTCTCTTCCACTTTTTTTTTTTTCTCTTTCAATGCATTTCTTCTCTCATTATCTGTCTATCTTTCTGAATTCAGTGTCTTTCACCTTCCTAGCCACCATCACCAGGGTGAACCCAACAGTGATGTGTCTAACCCCAAAGATGCAGAAGCCCCATTTTGGACATCTGGGAATGTGTTTACACAGGACAGACAAGGCACCCAGCTGCTTCTTCCTTGATCCCAGCTAAACAGTTTACCAAGAGTCAAGGAGTGTCTGGAGGGCTGGAGGCCAGAGCCACAGGAGGAGACAGACATGAAAAAGGCAAACTCAGAAGCAGGGAAGAGGGAGTATCTCCATATGACAGAACAACTGGCAGGGACAGATGGGGAAGCTGGCCTGGAGATCTGCCCAGACACCCAGGCAAGTGGACTGGACAGCAGACGTTCAGGAACGCAGCTGAGCAAGGTGTCAGTACCGGAATCTACGCTGGCAGGAACAAAGGAGCTGCTACAGCTCAGCCAGAGTCGCTGCACACCAAGCATGGTTCTTGTGAACATCTTCCTAAGAAGGCAACCGCGACAGATTGTCTGTCTGAGGCAGAAGCTAGGCTGGCAGAGGGAAAGCAGTCCCTATCATCTCTATGACGGCCAGGTGGGGGTGGTAAACAAATGTGTTTTACCTCAGTCAGCTGTATGATAGAGTCTTAACTGTGGGACCACGTACATTTCTAATGTTCAAGATCTTGTCACCTCAGAAATTCAGTAGCAGATGAGTAACAAAGTATTAAGAATTTTCATTAAAGGGGGAAATAAAGGCACATCCTAGACTACTCTGGTCGTATTTCTTTAATTGCATTTCACATAATTCCACAATGTTCCAAATTTACACTCTTGTTCCATTGTGTTGAACGACCAGAAGACTTTTAACTCTTTACTGATGATAGTGATATGTTTTCCTTTCACAAGCTGCCTACAGATGCCTCCAACTCTGGGAAGACATTATCCAAATACTACTGAAATGACTTGCAGCCCAGTCGCTTCCTTAACTCAACACGCTCACTAATGTTTCCATAGGTCACATATTTCAGACCAGGTTTTCGAAGGAAAAACTGCTCCTAAATGAAAATACAGGGTCAGTCATTACATGAAACCAAACAAATCTTTGGTGATCAAATGATTATATTTAACATAGATGCATATATTTTCATCATATGAACTAAAAAAGCCCTCCAGATCCCAATTTTTCTCTGTCCAGGGAATGAAGGCAGAGACATACTATATGCCTCAGATTCACCCACACAGGACACGTTCACAGCACGTGCCACGGCACCCTAAGCAGCATAGCAGGATCCAGGAAGACTGGATCCTGCTTCTCAGGAGCCAAAGAATCCCAGCCACCTATTGTGGTATCCCCAGTCTCCTGTTTTTTCAACAATACTCAAGGACAGACTCCCTTACTCCCTGGTCCTGATCAGTATGTTGTCTTTTCAGAAATGGAGGGTGATGTAGGAGTTAAGGGAGAATGGACCCTGCAGGAGGACAGCCTGGGCTCAAAGTCTGGCTCTGCCATTCAGTGTCTGTGTGGCCTTGGGCAAGTCCTCCCCTTGCGAAGGGGTTGTGAGGGTTGCACAGTGTAATATGTACATGCAAAGCCCTGGGTGAACACGGCTGGCACATAGTGTCACATCTGAGGTGGTCATTATTGTCACCACACTTAGTTAGTTTTTTGTGTGCTCTGACTTAAGGAAGCCCCAAGAATGAATGTCTAATGGATTCTGTTGGCCCCATGTTGAAAAAGGTATTCTAAGTAGACTGAAGTCCTATGCAGACAGAACCTTTATATTTTCATCTGTGTTTTCCTAGGCCCTGGCGTTGAATAAGAGAAGTTTGCTTGTCCAAATTAATGTATTATGTACATGATATATTGGATTCTCCCAGAGGATCCATGACCACTGTAGGTCCTTGCCATGGCATTCTGCCACCCCTAGGTCCCAAGGGTGGATTGGTGCAGAGGACGAGCCTGCAGGTGGAGGCCATCATTTTGGAGACAAGACAGCATGGATGACCTTAGGCACATCTCCCTGTCCAGAGCCCTCTCTTACCCCAGTCAGTCACTACATTTCCCAACGTGCTATATTATGTAATCCATTGATTTTTATACTTAACATCATATGCCTTTAAGTTAACTTTTTGGCATTATATGCTTTGTGAAATTCAGCAAACCATCCAGAAATAGCTATGTTCAATTCAACCATCTAGATCCATGAGCAGCATTCACAGAAAAAACATCAACAGACATGAAAATAAGCTCAAGATTTGTCATAATGAAATACAATTTTAAACAATGAGATGCTTTTTAACCTATTTGATTAAAAGAAACAAACAGTTCACTTATAACCAAAATGAGGAGACAGGCATATTCATATACATTTGATGGCAGCATAGATGATGAAACAGTGAAGACCATTTGGATATTACTCCATCAGGATTTAAAATGCACTAACTCTTGCTCCAGCAAGTTCATGTCTTAAATTTATTTCAAAGAAATATTTGCGCAAATATGCAAAAAGAAGTAAGTCAATAATTCTCATTTCAAGGCTGAGCGCGGTGGCTCATGCCTGTAATCCCAGCACCTTGGGAGGCGGAGGCAGGTGATCATAATGTCAGGAGTTCGAGACCAGCCTGGCCAATATGGTGAAAGCACATTTCTACTAAAAATATAAAAAAAATTAGCTAGGTATGTTGGCACGTGCTTGTAGCCCAAGCTACTCGGGAAGGCTGAGGCAGGAGAATCGCCCGAACCTGGGAGGCAGAGGTTGCAGTGAGCCGAGATCACACCACTGCATTCCAGCCTAGGCAAAAAGGTGAGACTCTGTCTGAAAAAAAAAGAAGAAAGAATTCTAATTACAGGATTGTCAAGAAAATAACAAAAAGCTAGAGAAATCAGAATGCTTATCAACTGATACTATTTATTAATGGGACCAAATTTGGTAGATCCAGTCAAAGGAACTTTTTTTTTTTTTGAGATGGAGTTTCACTCTTGTTGCCCAGGCTGGAGTGCAATGGTGTGATCTCAGCTCACCACAAACTCTTGTCTCAGCCTCCTGAGTAGCTGGGATTAAAGGCATGTGCCACCATGCCTGGCTAATTTTTGTATTTTTAGTAGAGATGGGTTTTATCCATATTGGTCAGGCTGGTCTTGAACACCCGGCCTCAGGTGATCTGCCCACCTCGGCCTCCCAAAGTGCTGGGATTATAGGCATGAGCCATCATGCGCGGCCCAAAGGAACTATTTAAAAGGATGAGATACGTTTATATGTTCTGATTTTGAAAGACAACTTGAAAGCTCCCTGCCTTTTCTTTCCTGATCATAACCCTTTTCCTTAGTTTTAAATGCTATCTTGATTATGTATTCCTTTCTTTTCATTCTAGCTTTGATGTCTGATTATTCACACACAGATTATATGGTTTAATTTTACCCACTTGACCTTTACAGGAAGGAAATAATACAGTATAAGTTCTGTTGTGTTTGACTGCTTTCATTTATCATTACATCTCTGAAATTTACCTATGCTCTTGTAGGTACAGTCATGCACCATGTAATGACGTTTCAGTCAACGCCTGACCACGTACATGGTGGTGGGCCCATGAGATTATAATACCATATTTTTACTGTACCTTTTATTTACATTTACATACACAAATACTTATTTATATTTACATACACAAATACTTACCATTTACATACACAAATTTATATTTACATACACAAATACTTATTTATATTTACATACACAAATACTTACCATTGGGTTACAACCACCTACAGTGTTCAATAGAGTCACATGCCGTACAGCTTTGTAGCCCGGGAGCAATGGGCCATACCAATAGCCAAGGTGTGTAATAGGCTGTATTGCCGAGGTTTGCATAGCCGCGCGGCGGGCTGTATCGCCTAGGTTTGCATAGCCGCATGGTGGGCTGTATCGCTTAGGTTTGCATAGCCGCGTGGTGGGCTGTATCGCCTAGGTTTGCGTAGGCGTGCGGTGGGCTGTGTCGTCTCGGTTTGTGTAGGTACACTTTATGATAGTCCCCCAACAATGAAATCATCTAATGATGATTTCTCATAATATATTCCCTTTGTTGAGACATGACTATACAATATATTTTGTTAGTTTTCTCTTTTTTTTGAGATAGAGTTTCACTCTTGTAGTCCAGACTGGAGTGTAGTGGTGTGATTTCAGCTCACTGCAATCTCCACCTCCCGGGTTCAAGGACTTCTCCAGCCTCAGCCTCCTGAGTAGCTGGGATTACAGGTGCCCACCACCATGCCAAACTAATTTTTTTTTTAATTTTTAGTAGAGATGGAGTTTCACCATGTTGGCCAGGCTGGGCTTGAACTCCTGAGCTCAGGTGATCCACCCACCTTGGTCTCCCAAAGTGCTGGGATTATACATGTGAGCCACCGTGCCCAGCCCAGTTAATTTTCATTGCTGTATAGGATTACAGCAACTAAATATGTCACATTTATTCACTCTACTCTTGATGAGTATTGTTATTGTATTAAGTTTTGGCTAAAACAAAAAATGCCGTTTATCAGTCTTCTTGTTCATGTGTCCTGGTGCATAACAGCACGCACTTCTGTAGCATATGCATGAGCGCAACTGCTGAATCACAAGGTATATCTTTACTCTAGTAGATGCTGCCAAGCTGCTTTCAGATGCAATTTTGTAAAAGTCAACACTTTCATAAGCGAGAGCTGAGAGTTCCTATTGCTCACCAACACTTGGGCCTATCAGACTTTGTTGTTTTTTTCTTTTTTTGAAATGAAGTTTTGCTCTTATTGCCCAGGCTAGAGTGCAATGGTGCTATATCAGTTCACTGCAACTTTCACCTCCTGGATTCAAGGGATTCTCCTCCCTCAGCCTCCCGAGTAGCTGGGATTACAGGCATGCACCACCAAGCCCAGCTAATTTTGTATTTATACTAGAGACAGGGTTTCACCATATTGGCCAGGCTGGTCTTGAACTCCTGACCTCAGGTGATCTGCCCACCTGGGCCTCCCAAAGTGCTGGGATTACAGGTGTGAGCCACCGGCATGCCCAGCCGGGCCTGTCAGACTTTTAAAATTCTGCCAATTTAAGAGGCGGTGTTGAAATAGCTCTTCGAAGTTGTAATTCACATTTCTTGAATTACTAAAGAAATGGAATGTATTGCCTTCATAATGAAAGTGTGTTCTCAATTAGAGAAACGTAAGATGAAGACCAGGACATACATGGTCACAGACAGTAGTCCCAGTTACTCAGGAGGCTGAGGCAGGAGGATCGCTTGAACCCGGGAGGCAGAGTTTACAGTGAGCTGAGATGGTGCCACTGCACTCTAGCCTGGTGACAGAGTGAGACTCCATCTCAAAAACAAAACAAAACAAACAAAAACAAAAAACAAAGAGTTGCAAGTGGGGACGGGGCAGGGAGAAGGGGAAGCTGTTTGCTTCAGGTGTGGCACAATTCCCTGGGGGTGGGAACGGAGGGAATAGATCCAGCACTCCCATAAAAAAGACTGCTCACACTGGTTGATTTACTTCTGAGAAACTTGAGTTTTCCCAGAAATTAAAACAAAAATAATGAGGTGCAAGAGTAGCAGCTTAGGATGAAGTGAGAATGGGGTTGGGGATGGGTTGATGAGGGGTTGGAGGGGGTGCTGTTAATTCAAGAAAAACAGAGAAAAGAACAACTATCAGTAACTATCAATAGGTAGTTTTTTATCCTCACCCTCCCACAATCCACCCTCAAGAAGGCCCCAGTATCTGTTCTCCCCTACTTTGTGTCCATGTACAACATTTAGCTCTCACTTATGAGAAGGTGCAGTACTTGGTTTTCTGTTCCTTAATTTGCTTAGGATAATGACCTCCAGGACAAATACTGCATCTGGAAAGGCAGCGGCGGGCTTCCTCAGAACAAATCCTGCTCTGGGCTTACGAGCATTTTCCAAGTCAAGGATGTGTTCCCCACCTTATATTCATCCAGCCAAACGTGCACCAGTCTTAGGTAGTTACGTGTCACAGCACTGATGAGTGTAGAAGCTTTTCCAGTTTGTTTCTTATTGATATGTCCTACTCGAGAGCAGGGGATTATAAAGAGTTGGCCTCCACACATCCAGATCTAGGCATAAGAAGAACCAAAAACATATGAATGCATTATTGCTAGTAATAGGCAACTGCTGGATTTTTTAAACAAAAAACGGCCGGGCGTGGTGGCTCACATCTGTAATCCCAGCATTTTGGGAGGCCCAGGTGGGCAGATCACCTGAGGTCAGGAGTTGGAGATCAGCCTGGCCAACATGGTGAAACCCTGTCTCTACTAAAAATACACAAATTAGCCAGGTGTGGTGGTGCATGCCTGCAATCCCAGCTACTCGGGAATCTGAACCAGAAGAATCGCTTGAACCTGGGAGGTGGAGATTGCAGTGAACTGAGATTGCGCCACTGCACTATAGCCTGGGTGACATAGCAAGACTCTATCTCAAACAAACAAACAAAACAAAACCATAAAAAACCAAAATAAAGGCTAATTAAGTTTCTTATTTAAATCTCACAACAGCCTTATAATGCAGATTCTGTGATTATCCCCATTTTACAGATGAGGAAACAACACACAGATTGGTTAAGAAGCTTGCCCAGTGACACAGAAGTTACATGGCAGAGTGCAAGGTTTGAATTTAGAAAGCCTGACTGAGAGCCAGCAATGAAGACTAAGGGGTTCTGCCGCTCTCGTAATTACCTACAGGAATTGCTGGCTGTAGACAAGAAACAAGAGAAATGCTGATCATGACTGAATTCAATTATTCAGCTTTTTTCATACCTAAAACTCCTTATATTGCTCACTTTTAATAACTATTCATTTTACTACATGCAAGTAAAATATAGCCATTGAAAACTTGGCAAATATAGGAAAGCACACAGAAGAAAACATAATTCACTTCTTGTCCTAACATTCTGAGTGAGTCAGTATTAGCCCAGGTACATATGTAAACACACAAAGACATACAACATTAAGATAACTTGCTTTTTTTCATTTGATATTGTGCGAAATTATTTTCCAAGTCTTACGTTGTTTGGTCATTTTGGTAGCTTCTGATTTTATTAGAAATAATACCACAAAGAACATGCTTATGATAAAAATCTTGTGCACCTGATTTCCCATCTTACAGTGTACTTGCCATAATGCTTTTGTTTACTCTAATTATTTTAACCACTCCATGAGTAGTTCTCACACTAGCACAACTCAGACATTCTGGCTAAGCCCAGAAGCAGCACTTTAGCGATACAATGGATTATGAGAAACAGCCATTGCTTGTTGTTTTAAGGCACTGTGCTTGGGGATAGTTTGTTATACAGCAAAAGCTAACTGATACATGAAGGAGCATTTTTCTCCTAACACCAGTTTTTGTTTTTTTTCTTTCCAACTTTTGTTTTCAGTTCAAGGATACTTGTGCAGGTGTGCTACATGGGTAAATAGCACGTCTGGGGGTTTGGAGTACAGATTATTTCATCTCCCAGGTAATGAGCATAGTACTCAACAGGCAGTCTTTTATCCTCACCCTCCCACAATCCACCCTCAAGAAGGCCCCAGTATCTGTTGTTCCCTACTTTGTGTCCATGTGAAATGTTTAGCTCTCACTTATGAATGAGAACATGCCGCATTTGGTTTTCTGTTCCTGTGTTAATTTGCTTAGGATAATGACCTCCAGCTCCATCCACTGTTTTATTCTTTTTAAATGGCTGTATAGCATTCCATGGTGTATATGTACCACATTTTCTTTATCTAGTCCACTGTTTTTGTTTTTTTTTAAGATGAGGTTTCACCATGATGGCCAAGCTGGTCTTGAACTCCTGACCTCAGATGATCCACCCACCTTGGCCTTCCAAAGTGCTAGGGTGACAGGCGTGAGCCACTGTGCCCAGCCCACTGGTTTTTTAAAAAATGTATTTTGTTTTTTTAAGACTGAGTCTTGCTCTGTTGTCCAGGCTAGAGTAGAGTGGTGCAATCTCCACTCACTACAACCTCCACCATCTGAGTTTAAGCGATTCTCATGCCTGAGCCTGTTAAGTAGGCTTGGATTACAGGCCCCTGCCACCACACCCAGCTAATTTTTGTAATTTTAGTAGAGACGGGGTTTCACCATGATGGCCAGGCTGGTCTTGAACTCTTGACCTCAAGTGATCTGCTTGCCTTGGCCTTCCAAAGTGCTGGGATTAGAGGCGTGAGCCACCACACCCGGCCCCAGTCCACTGTTGATGGGCTTTTAGGTTGATTCCATGTCTTCAGTATTGTGGAAAGTGCTACAATTAACCTATGCATCCATGTGTCTTTATGGTAGAACGATGTATATTCCTTTGGGTATATACCCAGTAATAGGATTGCTGGGTCAAGTGGTAGTTCTGTTTTACATTCTTTGAGAAATCTCCAAACTGCTTTCCACAATGGTTGAACAAATTTACACTCCGAGAGAAGGATATAAGCATTCCCTTCTCTCCACAGCCTCACCAGCATCTGTTATTTTTTGACTTTTTAGTAACAGCCATTCTGACTGGCTGACACCAGTTTTATTTCCTCAGGTAAATAAGACCCCCGTCCACTTAGTTGTTCATTCCAGAAACTTGGTGTGATTGATAGACTGCAATCTTGTTCAATGAACAGCTCACTCCTTGTCCCTCACCTTGCGGCACAGCACATTTCCCTGACCCACTGAATTAGGGCTTCTCTGTTCCACACATTTGGCCCATGGACTGCATGCAGAGGTGTAAATGTGCTGTGTGGTGTGGCTTGACTTCTGAATTCCTGCCATTCATCGTGAGAAGAATATGCTGAGTCACTGCTGCTCCTAGAATGATAATCAGATCCAAACCAAATTCAGAGACTAGAGCCCAGCCCAACAACCTGCATTCTGAGGCAGAGCCACTTTGGCCAACCATGGACAGACAAAAGGAAAAAGTAAATGCTTATTGTTCTCAACCACTCAGTTTTGAAGTAGTTCAGTACAAAGCAGCATTATGGCAATAGCTGACTGCTGCTATGACAATGGCTGCCTGATGCCTAAAACTCTTGGGAATAGAAATTCTGGGCACATGGGCCAAGGGGAACCCACGGAGGCACTGGAGTGTTCCAGGCAGAGAGGGAAGAGAGCGCTGAGTAACTTGCCTAATTCTCCCTTGTGCAGGTGTTTGAGAATTTGCTTGACTATTTCTCTATTGCATAACGTGGTTTGTTTTCACATCACAGCACCCAAGGAGTTAGCAACCTCTAGTGGAATCTAAATTGGCATTGATTTCTAAGAAGTTCAGTCTGGGGGAGAGGCAGAGAAAAGGACTTCTCTCGGGATAATCTTTCAAATGCAGGGCAGGGCCCTGGATCCCGGACCAACACACCTTGCCAACATCTGGGGATAGCAGGATGGAGTGCAGGCGTGATGGAGGTCAGGTGGACCAAGACTGCAGATTGTTAGGGCTGTTTGAGGCCAGCCTCTGCTTTGCCAGGAAAATTGAAATGCAATGTTGAAGCTCAGGTATGAGAACCATTCAGAGACTGGAAGTGAGCCTGTAGCTTTGTGGGCATCCACAAACTATCACCTTCCACGAATCGCTGAGTTCAGGGCAACTAAAAAAAAATTCAGAGCATTGGAGGCTTCCAATACATTGCAGCTTCAGACGGAAGTGACTTAGAAACAGGGTAGTACTAAGCTGGTGGGGTCTCAAGACCTGAAGTTGAGTAGACAGCATGAGCATGAAGCAACAGGTTGGGAGCACAGTGCTTATTAGTTCTGTGAATTTGGGCAAGTCACTCAACCTCTCTGTGGCTCAGCTTTTTCACTATAAGTCAGAGATAATGGTGGTACTTACCTTACAGGTTTGTTATGATGATTAAATGAGTTAATATCTGTAAATTGTTAGAGCAATACATGTCAGATATCAGAACTTGTTAAATAAATAAAGTACATTTTGTCCTTTACATGTAACTTAAATGTGAGTTATTCAAGGAAGTCATGTAAGACATATACATCCCCCAAGAGAAGGCTAGGTTCTCCTTTTATAGGGTCCCATCATACTCTGTATTTCTCTATTGCATTTATCAAAAATAATTTTTTTTGAGACAGAGTCTCGCTCTGTCACCCAGGCTGGAGTGCAGTGGCACAATCTTGGCTCACTGCAACCTCTACCTCCCAGGTTCCAGCGAGTCTCGTGCCTCAGCCTCCTGTGTAGCTGGGATTACAGATGTGCACCACCACGTTTGGCTAATTTTTGTATTTTTAGTAGAGACAGGGTTTCACCATGTTGGCTAGGCTGGTCTCAAACTCCTGACCTCAGATGATCTGCCTGCCTCAGTCTCCCAAAGTGCTGGGATTATAGGTATCAGCCACCATGCCTGGACCAAAAATAAAATTAAATATCTAATAATCTCACCCTACTCAACAGATGGAAGGTTCAGGACATTAGAAGCCACTTTTGTATTGTGTGCTGCTGTATTTTAGCATGGAGCACACTGCTTCATACATAATAGTACTCAATACATATTGTTGCATGAATCAATCAGTGAAGACTGTGTCTTCTTCTCAATGGCCAGCATACAGCACAGTTTGACTCAAATGAGGTGCTCTTTACCTGATGGCTGGATTGAGCTTAAATATTACTCTCAAGAGATAGTCCTAAACTGAAACTATAGAATAGGATATTATCATGATACAGGTATTAGTTACAGCCATGGGAACTGATGCAGGTATCCTACTAAAAATATTAACAAGGCTGTGGCACAGGCCCTTGGTGATCAGAGTAGATGTGCCTGCCAAGTGCTACTCCTTTAGTTCCTGGAACATGGAAGGTCCAGAGAGCCGGGACCTATGGGTAGGCTGTAGGTGGAAGGTATTTGGTTGGCTCAGAGTAGAGGTTTCTTCACACCAGATACAGAAATACCACATTATGTTAACAACCAGGGTGGCTTCACAGGTGCAGAGTGACTGGATGCCAGCCTGAAGCCCTGAAGAGCACATGGGGTGAGAAGCAAAGTCTGACGAGGATGGAAACCATGGGGACGCCTGTGTCTGCGAGACGGGCAGCAGCAGACATTCCTGCAAAGGCAACTGAGAACAACTGAGCAATGGAAGGCATACCGGGAACATTGTCCTAACGTGCAAGGAAACTTCTGGAAAAGACAGTTTACAGTGTCAGATGCTGCAGTGACCGCAAATAGATGAAAGAGGAAAAGCCGTCTATTAAGGACATCAACAGGAAACTGGTGGCAGTTCCTGGAACAATGTCACAGAAAACTGAGGGCTTCCAGGGTGTTGATGTACTGGAATGAGGAGTAAATGAGAAATAAAGAGGTATATGCAGGTGTAGAGATCATTCTTTTCTCAAGAAAGACGAGGTTACTTGTCATGGTTAGAGACAGCTGCCAGTGTCAAGAGAGTATTTCAGCTACTTACTAATTTACATACTTGTTTATAAAAAGACACCCAAGTATACTTAAAAGATATGAAGGGCCATCAAGAAAGGTGCCATTGAAATATTGGAGCAGGAATAATTAATCTGTTTGAATAACAAATTAGTTGTCGTCAGGCATGGTGACTCATGCCTGTAATCCCAGCACTTTCAGAGGCCGAGGCAGGTGGATCACAAGGTCAAGAGTTTGAGACCAGCCTGATCAACATGGTGAAAACCCTGTCTCTACTAAAAATACAAGAATTAGCCAGGTGTGGTGTTGTGTGCCTGTAATCCCAGCTACTCAGGAAGCTGAGGCAGGAGAATCTTTTGAACCCAGGTGACAGGTTGCAGTGAGCCAAGATCACCTCACTGCGCTCCAGCCTGGGCGACAGTGGGACTCTGTCTCCGAAAAAAAGAAAAGTTGTTATTTGTTATCTATAGGGAATGTAGGGCCAGAAAAAGAAAAATATTTGCTCTCCAATTCTGCCTGTATAATATACAAAACTGACCACAGTTATTAGGTCCTGAAAGGGGATAAGCTCCTTGTGCCATTTTCTTACAGTGCAATATAATAAAACAAGGAATAATCAACCGAACAGAATAAAATATACCAAAGGCATGGGCGTTATAAAATAATGCCTGGGTCCAAAGGGAACAAGAAAATGAAACAAACAAAGCAACCAAAACAACAAGCTTAAAAGGGACCACCAAACAGAGGAGTGGAGGAAACGATACTGTTCTAGACATTTTCATATGCATAATCAAGTATCTGAAGCCTTATGAAAGAAGTCTGTGCTTGAGAACTTTAAAAGTGAACAAATAACCGGCCAAAAGAAGGAAGGAAAGCAGGGAGAAAATAAAATCCAAATCAGAAAACACTGGAAAAAGAACACAACTACTGAGACAGTAAAAATCATACATAGATTAAAAATAGTATATTAATTTAGCCAGGTGTGGTGGCTCACGCCTGAAATCCCAGCACTTTGGGATGCCGAGGTGGGTGGATCACCTGAGGTTGGGAGTTTGAGACCAGTCTGATTAACATGGAGAAACCCCATCTCTACTAAAAAAAGAAAAATATAAAAATTAGCCAGGGAGGGTGGTGTATGCCTGTAGTCCCAGCTACTTCGGAGGCTGAAACAGGAGAATCACCTGAACCCAGGAGGCAGAGGTTGCGGTGAGCCAAGATCGTGCCATTGCACTCCAGCCTGGGTGACAGGAGTGAAACTCTGTCTCAAAAAAAATTATATTGATTTGATATAGCATATATCAGAAATAGCAAAATATATGGTATAAGAACTTAATATTTTAAAATTAAATAAAATTTATTTATTTTAAGAAGTAGAAGCTAGGCATGGTAGCTCACATCTGTAATCCCAGTGCTTTGAGAGGCTAAGATGAGAGGATTGCTTGAGCCCAGGAGTTCAAGACCAGCTTGGGCAACATAGTGAGACCCCATCTCATTAAAAAAACAAAGTAGAGATAGGAGTCTTCCTATGTTGCCCAGGCTGGTCTTGAACTCCCAGCTTCAAACAATCCACCTGCCTCAGTCTCCTAAAAGTGCTGGGATAATAGGCATGAGCCACGACAACAGGCCAAGAATCTAATATTTTATTAAATGTTTTCAATTTTTACAAGGAGCCCTATAAATTGTTATTACATGTGACGCTGGAATGGCACTGAATGTTGATATAGGGAAATTGAGCATAATCATCACAGCATTATAAGTGACAAAGTTAGATTTCATTCTCTATAGCTATTTTAAAAACAAAGTGAATTACCCTTAGTGAAAGTTCCAAACTTTCTCCTCCCCAAAAATCCATATCCTTGTCATACTGTCCAATTTCATTAAAATAATGCTGACGTATAGCAAAAATTCCTCCAGCCATTGCAGGTGACCTAGAAAGGGGACATAAAAATTAATTTCACAGAGAAAGTCACTCTGTATTTTCCTCAAAATTATATTGAATTAGCAATAACTTAAAAGTTAATACTAAAATTACCTTATTATACATTTAAGTATATAAAATTGCATGCGGGTGTTGAACAATGAGAACACATGGACACAGGGAGGGGAGCATCACGCACTGAGGTCTGTTGGGGGGGACCAGAGGAGGGACAGTGGGGGGTGGGGAGCTGAGGAGGGATAACATGGGGAGTAATGCCAGATATAGGTGATAGGGTTGGAAGCAGCAAACCACGTTGCCATGTATGTACCTATGCAAAAATCCTGCATGTTCTTTACATGTACCCCAGAACCTAAAATGCAATAAAATATATATAAAGTATATAAAATTGCGAAAAACTATAACTACCAAAAGTAGGCAATAACTTTTACTTAGCTCTCATCAAAATATGTATGTGATACATTCTAAACGTTTTCTTAATAAGAAGAAAAATGATGTTTGGAATTTGAGTTTCCCATGAGGATGGCAATTGAACTGGGTAGCAGAGTTCAGAGCTCTCTCTTTCTAAAGACATGAGGTGAATTGTAATATTTACTTCTGGACAAACCATAATGTTGTGAAGCATCTTGCTCTGTCCACCCATAGTTGGGCCAAATAATGTCAAACTAAGTAGTTTGAAAATAGTCACAGCTGGGCGTGCTGGCTCATGCCTGTAATGTCAACACTTTGGGAGGTCAAAGTGGGAGAATCACTTGAGATCAGGAGTTTGAGACCAGCCTGGCCAACATGGTAAAACCCCATCTCTACTAAAGATACAAAAATTAGCCAGATGTGGCTGCTCACACCTGTAATTCCAGCTACTCGGGAGGCTGAGACACGAGAATCGCTTGAACCTGCAAGGTGGAGGCTGCAGTGAGCTGAGATCATGATACCACACTCCAGCCTGGGCAACAGAGCGAGAGTCTGTCTCAAAAAGAAAAAGAAAAAGAAAAGAAAAGAATCACAAGTTCGTTCATTTGTTCAAAAAAGTATCTATTGAGCACCTATGTTTCAGGGATATGAGTCACTCAACACACAAAGCAAGACCCATGTGTTGGGGAAAGGGTAGGGAGACCATTAGAGGGGCTGCAGTGGTCCCAGAGAAAACTCATGGAATCCTGGATAAGAATGCAGCAATGTAGGCAGTAAGATGTGGTTGGATTCCTCCTATATTTTGGTGCGGGAGCTAACAGATTTGCTTATGGGTGGGGTGTGGGGTGTTGGAGGAAGAGAAGCATGGTTTTCGCCTGCACACCAGACAGAAGGAACTACCACGTGCTGAGATGAGAAATCCCACGGGTGGAGAGGTTTTTGGCAGGGAGATTCTCTTTGGGGTACATTTGAGACGGCTATTTGGCATTCTGGTGGGGATGTGAAGTAGGTAGTTGGATGCAGTTGGATACATGAGTCTGGCCTTCTGGGAGAGGTCAGGGCTGGAGGCATCCTTTGGGAGTCATGGATAAGGTGGACGAGAATCACTGCGAGTGAATGGAGAAGCACAGAGGACCAGCCCTGAGCCCCGGGTGCTTCGACATTGAGAGCTGGAGAGGAGGAGAGGAACTGGCAAAGGAGATGGGAAGGAGCAACCAGGGAGGGAGAGAAGGACCAGGAAACTCTGGTTCCCTGGAGGCCCGGGGAGGCATGTCTGTCTAAGAGAAGGGCGTGGCCAGCAGCACTCAACGCTGAATCAGCCAGGTGAGGACTGGAACTGAGCACTGGACCGAGGCAAGCGAAGGTCATGAACAAGTCTGAATCGTGAATGCGGGGGCGAAGCTGATGGAAGCGAGTTTAAGGGAACTGGAGATGGTGAGAGACATCTCTTTCTAAGGCTCTAACACAAAAGTGAGAAAAGGGGAAGTAACGGACAGGAAGTGGGGTCAAAATAAGGTGGTTTTAATTTTGTAACTGGCAGAGATCACAGCGTGACTGTATTCTGATAAGAATCTTCGTATCTGGTTCACTGGGCGCTGTGCGTCACGTCTGGTGCAGTGGGTGCTGTATGTCCTGCCCGGTGCACTGGGTAACGTGCATTCACTCTGGCACTGGGAGACTAGAAGGAGACTGATTCCAGGCAGCCCAGAAAGCCTGGTAGGAAATGCTCGTTCCCCTGCCATAGCACTGTCCTAATAGTCTGTTTTTACCTGCCTGACCCCTTCTCTAGACTATACACATTTGAGGACTGTGATCATGATGCCCACCACATGATAGGCAATCAAAAATACCCATTCAATTTACAAATCAAGTAATTTCACAAAACAATTTTTTTTTAAGTTATGCCATTAGGTACCATTGAAAATAGGGTGAAAATACGTATGGCTCAGAGGATTCAAGTTACACCGCCTTTTCAAGGGAGAAAGTGTTCACTCTAAAAATCTTGAAGTCACTGTGTGTGTGTGTGTGTGTGTGTGTGTGTGTGTGAACTGACAGCCACTGGAGACAGAAAGCTGGGGGATGGGAGGGCAGTGGATGACGAGAGATCACTTAATGGGTACAGTGTACATTGTTTGAGTGGTGGATACTTGAAAAGTCCAGATTAACCACTAGGCAATATGGCCATGTAACAAAATTGCACTTGTACCCCCTATATGTATACAAATAAATCAATAAAATAATACAATAAAAATTATCTTTTCTTTCAACCGTTAAAAAATTTTTTTCTTATATCTATTATATATTTTAATGTAACATGATTATGATATATATAATGTGTATAATGTATATTACATGTAATATGTGCAATATAATCACACAAAGGTATCATAATGACAGAAAATTTTTTATGATTTAATTTTTTAATTGAGCATGTGAGAAGTTTTATTTCTAGTTAATTAGACCTTGAAAACAACTTTTAATGATATGTGATAGTCCACAAAAATGAATATACTTTATTTTTTTACCCATTTCAATACTATTGAATATGTTGTTTTCAGTTTTTTATTAGTATAAACATTGACACTCTAGACATCTCCATGCTTATTCTGACTCTTTTCAAATCAAGTAAGTGGATTACTGCATCAAAGAATAAGGATATTTGTAAGGTTCTTAATTTGCATTGCCAAATTGTTTTCAAAAAGGATGAACCAATGTATATACACACAAGCAGTGTATTAGAATTCTAAACATTTTACCATTTAGCAAATAAATATTAGGAATACAGTTGCCCTGTTGAATATCAGTTATCTTTACATTAGAGCCTAAAAATATTTTATATGTGACGTATGGAAATGTTACACAAATTATAAGCCAAGTTTGTGTAATTGGAACACCATAGCTATTTCTTACTAAAAGTAAGTTTATGTAAAATTATTTTGAGATAACTTGACAGATTGATGCTGTTTTCATTTTTATGAAGCCAAGATTTCTACATATTACATTTTATTAAAATAAAGTACACCTTTGTTCATCTTTGTTCCGAAGTCTGTGGCATTACCAATACCTAATGTTGATATTGATCAGATCACTTCTCTGTGTCAAGCCTTACGCTATGTGTTTTACATGTGTTGGCTCATTTAATCACCTCGACAATCCTAAGAGGCATGTGTTAATTATTATTATCACTGTTTTATGGATGAGGACACTGAAGCTGAGAGAGGTAATTGCGCCAACTGAGGGCTGTCCTAATGTACAGTTCCAGATATGCCATTGACCTTGCGGTCTTTGTGTGAACAGTGCCTCCTGGAGATGTGCAGTACACAGCTGGTGCAACTGTACATGGCAGCCCTAAACAGCTAACAAATGATGGCGTCCCTCCTGCAAACTAAGTCTGCTTGACTTGAGCTTTTAGTCAAAATGAAATAGTGCCCCTCAAAGTCATGATTGAATCCATATAGTACTGTGTTCAGTACCAGAGAATCAAAAAGTTATAGATCATGTGAAGATAAACACTATATCATATTAGATATTGAGTACTAAGTGATTCTATTGACAATAATTCTATTACTGTATTAAAGACTTCTAGAAACAAGTAACAAAACTTCATTAAGTTCAATAACTTGAAAGAAAAATCTCTGGAGGCTCCTTCCCCCCAGGTCTCAATACACATATGCTGTATTTTCCCAAAACCAGAAGAAATCTCACCGGATTGGTTTAGTAGGTCCTGGTCCATCCATCTCATAAGAGAAAACATTATCCCATTTAAATCATAGGTTCCAGTCAAAAGCTCCCCTTACAACAGGAGAGGGCTTATACTCCAGGGTTCTATCATCAATATTAATGACATCTATCATGGGGCACACCACCATTTTGGGGTCCTTGGCAATGGCATGCAGCAGGGGCTCCAGCCATACTCTGTTCACCTCACAGTGGCTGTCCAGGAACACCAGAACATCCCCTGGGGAGGGAAGAACAGGGCAACGTTAGTCCACATAGCTGAAAAATACAGCAATCCAAATCAAAGTTCAATGCGATGAGTATTTCTTGAGCATTTACTCTGCGTGGGCTCTTACAGTGCTTTCAGTTTCATCGGGAGGAAACAAGAAATACATCATTACGTACAAAACTATGCAACATCATGTGCCATAGATGTTCAGAGGAAGCCAGTAATTGTGGGTTAGAGAGTGGTTTCAGGGAGAATTCTAAAGGAGTAGGTGGAAGGAACTGAGCTGAACTTCCATTTTAAAAAATGATTTTAGCTTGGTCTTGATTTATCAACTTAAATTTAACAAATTTTCATCAAGAGGACACCTTCTTAGGCATTGAGCTTAGTGCATGGGATGGAGACATGCATCATTACTTTTGCTCTTGAGTTCAAACCTTTTTATCACCCAGGCTGGAGTGTAGTGGCGTGATTTTACCCCACTGCAACCTCTGCCTCCTGGGTTCAAGCAATTCTCCTGCCTCAGCCTCCCAAGTAGCTGGGATTACAGGCACACACCACCACAGGCCAGCTAATTTTTGTATTTTTAGTAGAGACAGGGATTCACCATATTGGCCAGGCTGGTCTGAAACTCCAGACCTCAGGTGATCTGTCCACTTTGGCCTTTGAGTTCAAGCTTTAATGGGGGCCTATTCTGCTTAGAAGACATGGGAATAATTGGCATCGTTAAAGTAAAGAATGTATGTTATTCAATACACCAGGGGCTTAATGTAGAAGGAAGCCCAAATTTCAAGTAGCAGAGTTTAGACTTTTTCTTGTAGTCAATCTAAAATCATTAGGAAAGTATAAAAAAAAATGCCATGTTTTGATCGGAAGACTTAATATGGCAATAATCCCCATACTGATCTACAGATTCAGTGCAATCCCTATTAAAGAAATTGATCCTAAAAGTCAAACAAAAAGGCAAGGAACCTAGATTAGCCAAAATAATCTTGAAAAAGAAAAATAGGCCGGGCTTGGTGGCTCACGCCTGTAATCCCAGCACTTTGGGAGGCCAAGGTGGGTGGATCATGAGATCAAGAGATTGAGACCATCCTGGCCACCATAGTGAAACCCTGTCTCTACTAAAATGCAAAAAAATTAGCTGGGCGTGGTGGCGCATGCCTGTAGTCCCAGCTACTCGGGAGGCTGAGGCAGGAGAATTGCTTGAAGCCGGGAGGTGGAGGTTGCAGGGAGCTGAGATTGTGCCACTGCACTCCAGCCTGGTACCTGGTGAAAGGGCGAGACTCTGTCTCAAAAAAAGAAAAAAAAAAAAAAAAAAAAAGAAGGTTGAAGGACTTTCTGATTTCAAGGCTTACTGCAAAGCGATGATAATCAAAACAGTGTGGCATTGACCTAAGTATAGACACATAAACCAAAAGAATAGAACTGAATGTGCAGAAATAAACCTTACATCTACGGTCAACTGATTTTTGACATGGGCCAAGACAATTCAACAGAGTACAGTCTTTTCAATAAGTGATACTGAGACACCTGAGTATCCACATGCAAAAGAATGAAGTTAGACCCCTACCTCATATCATACTAAAAATCAAATCAAATGGGTCGTAGACTTAGGGTAAGAGCCAAAGTTATAAAACTCAGAAGAAAACATAGGCATACATTATGACCTTGGGTGAGGTAATGGTTTCTTAGATACAACACCAAAAATATAGGGGACGTAAGAACAAATAGATATGTTGGAATTCATCAAAAGCAAAAACCTTTGTGCTTAAAAGACACCATCAAGAAAGTATAAAAATGGCCATGCACAGTGGCTCATGCCTGTAATCCCAGCACTCTGGGAGGCTGAGGTGGGCAGATCACCTCTGGTCAGGAGTTCAAGACCAGCCTGGCCAACATGGTGAAACCCCCATCTCTACTAAAAATACAAAAATAAATGGCCAGGCTTGGTGGTGGGTGACTGTAATCCCAGCTAGTTAAGAGGCTGAGGCAGGATAATCTCTTGACCCCAGAAGGCAGTGAGCCAAGATCATAACACTGCATACCAGCCTGGGTGATAGAGCTAAACACTGTCTCAAAAAAAAAAAAAAAAAGAAAGTGAGAAAAAAAATCCACAAAATGGGGAAAAATTTTTCCAAATCATACATCTAATAAAGGACTTGTATCAGAATACATAAAGAATTCTTACAAGGTAGTAATAAAGACAAATAACTTGATTAAAAATGGGCAAGAGATTTGAATAGACATTTCTTCAAAGAAGATGTACAAATGGCTGCTAAGCATGTGAAAAGATGTGCAACACCATTAGCCATCAGAGAAACGTGAATAAAAATCACACTGAGGAATCACTTTACATCCACTAGGACAGCTAGAATGAAAAAGACAGACAATAGCAAGTGTTGGGGAGGTGATGGAGACATTGGAACATTTGTCTGGTGCTATTGGGAATGACGGGTGAGAGGGGAGGAGTGCAGGGAGCAGGGAAGTTCTTTCTTGCCTGGACTTGGGACTCTGGGCTGAGTTCTCTGAGGGTGTGGCCGGCATAGTAATTTTGAGGACCTCCCTTCCCATCCCTGCGGTCTCTGGTTGACAGTTCCCACAAACTGGGCTAGTGCATTCTATTCTGGTGGCTTAGTCTGTCTTCTCAGCTCCTTAGGATCCTGTGTTCTGCCTCTAGTTTCTCTGCTGAGACCTGTACATTCTTCTACATAGTCCTACTGGACACCATCTAAAATGATCCCCATAGCTCTCCCTCTCAAACACTGCTGAAGCAAACTCTGCCATAAATACAGCTACTAACCTAAAGCAAGCGTCCTTTGTTCTACAGCTGGTCACAGTTCTTTTATCCTTTTGATTTTCAGGCAAAAAACTAGTATTAGTTCACTTCTCCTCTATCCCAGCATATTTCCAATTTTATCGTGTTGACATCTGAGGGTGTGCTGAATTCATATCAAGTCTTTCTCACCAGGCTTCAAGGAGTAGCTTTCTCCAAGATTTCCTTTAATCTCTAACAATTTGACTCAGTCTGGCTGAGCCATCTCATTGGTTCTCAGATCTCGATTTTGAAATGTCTTTATGGTGATCAGTCTAACAACTCACTTTGGAATATTACATCTATGGTTTTCATGCCTCAACCAAAACCAAGCTAAGAAGAGTCCCATTTTTAACACATACAATCTTTCATACTATTGGCAGCACACACACAGTTTTACATTTCACATTTTTTACCTACAATAGCTTCTATAACATTACGTGACATTATCAGCATTTTAAAATCAGGTCTGCTAACTTGACAGGTGAAAAATAACATCTGGTTCCCCTAAGAAGATGTACGAATGACTAGCAAGCACATGAACAGATGCACAGCACCATTAGACCTCAGGGAAATACAAATCAAAACCAGAGTCAAGCATCCCTTTGCTTCCACTAGGATGACGAGAACTTAAAAAATGAAAAATAAGTTTTGGCAATCGTATGGAGAAATTTGAACTCTTATACAAGAGTTCAAATTTGGCAATGCTGGTGGGAGCGTAAATGGTGCAGCCACTGAAGAAAAGAGCTTGGCAGCTCCTCAAAAAATTAAACCTGGAATTACCGTAAGACCCAGCAATTCTACCCCTAGGAACATACTCAAAGGATTCAAACTAATGTATGTATGTGCATGGTCACAGCAGTATTATTGACAACAGCCAAAAGATGGAAACAGCCCAAAATGCCCATCAACGGATGAACAGAGAAACAAACTGTGGTATACGACAGAATGGAACATTATTCACCCATTAAAAGGAAGTACTGATACATCCACCATGTGGATGAACCTCAAAAACATCATGCTAAGTGAAAGAAGCCTGACACAAAAAGTTACGTATTGTATGATTCCATTTATATGAAATATCTAGAAAACGGACAACACAGATAGGTGGTTGCCAGGGACTGGAGGGAAGGAAGCTGCTTAATGGGTAAGAGGTTTTCTTTTCAGGTAATGAAAATGTTTTAGAGTTAGAGGTGATGGCTGTACAACATTGTGAAGGTGTGAAATGTACTCAACTGTTCATTTAAAAATGGTCAGTTTTATGTTAATCTCACCGCAATAAAAAAAAATCTGGTTAATTTTTTTGTTGTTGCTGGTGAGGTTGAGTTGTCCATGATTAGCCATTTGTAAATAAAATTTTCATGTCCTTTGCCTGTTGGAGTAGCTTTTTTTTTTTTAGATGGAGTCTCACTCTGTTGCCCAAGCTGGAGTGCAGTGGCACGATCTCAACTCATTGCAGCCTCCACCTCCCAGTTTCAAGTGATTCTCCTGCCTCAGCCTCCCAAGTAGCTGGGATTACAGGCAAGTGCCACCACACCCCCCTAATGTTTGTATTTTTAGTGGAGATGGGGTTTCACCATGGCCAAGCTGGTACTGAATTTCTGACTTCAAGTGATCCAACTGTCTCAGCCTTCCGAAGTGCTGGGATTATATACGTGCACTACCATGCCTGGCCTGGAGGAGTATTTTAAATGGATTTTAAATGTACATTTTACATACTAAGAATATTAACTTTTTGTCGTGTTATATTTTCCTTAGTCTATTGTTACTTATTTATTTGCACCAATTTTACATGGTTTTTGTTAAAAAAAAAAAAAACAGTGTTTTTTCAGCTGTGTTTTCCATTGGTTTTAAGCTTTGAAATTTTTTTTTTCCTCATTACTACTTTTGTGCCGTGAAATTTCTTCTTTATTCATAGAACAGGCAAGTACTAATCTATGTCTTCTTTTTATCTTTTTAAATTTTTCGGGGGGAGAGATCCAAGATGGCTGATTAGCAACAGCTCAGGAATGTAGCTCCCAGTGAAAGCACAGAGAACGAGTGAACGCCGCACTTTCCAATGAATATTTGTTGCCCACAGACCTGGAGATTCCTCGCAGAGGAGCCACACGGGTCGCCAGCGCGACTCTTTTGGCTGGCGCAGCTGTTTTGCCGGTGCCCCAGTGTGGCACTTCTCGGTGCAGAGTATACGGGACGGATGGGCTCGGCTGGTCCCATCCCCACAAGGAAAACAGCAATTGGAAGCGCTGAGGACTGAGAGTTTCACAGCAAGCACAGAGAAACCAGGAAGGTCCGGCTCTGTGGGGAACAGGCATCCGCCAAAGGAAAACTAAGAAACAGAAAAACTTCATCACCGGGTGGAGAGAGATCCAAGATGGCCGCATAGCAGCAGCTCAGGATTGTAGCTCCCAGTGAAAGCGCAGAGAGCAAGTAGATGCCGCAACTGCAGACGAATTTTTGATGCCCACAACTGGGAGATTCCCGGCGAAGGAGCCACACGGGTGGCCCCCGCGACTCTTTTGGCTGGCGCGGCACTTCTCAGTGTGGAGTGTACGGGACTGGGTGCCCTTTTAGTCGGGCTCGGCTGGTCCAATCCCCACAAGGAGAACAGCAATTGGAAGCGCTGAGGACTGAGAGCAAGCACAGCTGAAACCGGGAAGGCCCAGCTCTGTGGGGAAGGGGCGCCCCCCGAAGGAAAACTAAGAAACAGAAAAAACTTCATCACCAACAGGCCAGACGTCCACTCAGAGACCCAATTTGAAAGTCGACAATTACAAAGACGACAGGTGGATAAATCCACAAAAATGGGAAGAAACCAGTGCAAAAAGGCTGAGAACACCCGAAATCAGAATGCCTCTCCTCCTACAGGGGATCACAGTTCCTCATCAGGAAGAGAACAAGGCTTGACGGAGGATGAGTGTGATGAACTCACAGAATCAGGCTTCAGAAGGTGGATAATAAGAAACTTCTGTGAGCTAAAAGAACATGTTCTAACCCAATGCAAAGAAACTAAGAACCTTGAAAGAAGATTTAACGAAATGCTCATGAGAATGGACAACTTAGAGAAGAACATAAGTGAATTGATGGAG
>PVKP010021562.1:0-38933 GCA_004027715.1 Plecturocebus donacophilus
TCCCGTATACTCCGCACCGGGAAGCGCCGCGCTGGGGCGCCGGCAAAACAGCCGCGCCGGCCAAAAGAGTCGCGCTGGCGACCCCTGTGTCTCCTCTGCCGGGAATCTCCCAGTCTGTGGGCAACAAAAATTCGTCGGAAAGTGCAGCGTCCACTCGTTCTCTGCGCTTTCACTGGGAGCTACATTCCTGAGCTGTTGCTAATCGGCCATCTTGGATCTCTCAAGAAACAGGTTTAATGGACTTACAGATCCACGTGGCTGGGGAACTCTCACAATCATGGTGGAAGGCAAGGAGGAGCAAGTCACATCTCATATGGATGACAACAGGCAAAGAGAGAGCTTGTGCAGGGAAACTCTCCCTTACAGAACCATCAGATTTCATGAGACTTACTACCATAAGAAAGCACAGAAGAGACCTGCCCCCACGATTCAATTACTTACCACTGGGTCCCTCCCATAACACATGAGAATTCAAAGTGAGATTTGGGTGGGGACACAGTCAAACCATATCATTCTGCCTCTGGCCCCTCCCAAATCTCATGTCCTCGCATTTCAAAACACAATGATGCCTTCCCAACAGTCCCCTCAAAGTTTTAACTCATTTTATCAAACTCAAAAGTCCATAGCCTCAAGTCTCAGAGCAAGTTAGTTACTTCCTAGATACAGTGGGGGTACAGGCATTGGGTAAATACAGCCTTTCCAAGCAAAGGAAATTGGTCAAAATAAAGGGGCTACCTTCAAGTCCAAAATCCAGCAGCACAGTCCAATCTTAAAGCTCCAAAATTATCTTCTTTGACTCCATGTCTCACATCCAGGTCATGCTGATGTAAGAGGTGGGTTCCCATGGTCTTGGGCAGCTCCTCCCCTGTGGTTTTGTAAGGTACAGCCTCCCTCCCAGCTGCTTTCATGGGCTGGCATTGAGCTGCTGTGGCTCTTCCAGGTGCATGATACAAGCTATCAGTGGATCTACTATTTTGGGGTCTGGATGACAATGGCCCTCTTCTCATAGCTCTATTAGGTGGTTCTCCAGCAGGGGCTCTATGTGGAAGCTTCAACCCCACATTTCCCTTTTGTACTGCCATAGCAGAAGTTCTCAATGAGAGCCCTGCCCTTGCAGCAAACTTTTGACCCAGCAATCCCATTACTGGGTATATATCCAAAGGATTATAAATCGTTCTATTATAAGGACACATGCACACGCATGTTCATTCCAGCACTGTTTACAATAGCAAAGACTTGGAACCAACCGAAATGCCCATTGATGATAGCCTGGACAGGGAAAATGTGGCACATACACACCATGAAATACTATGCAGCCATAAAAAATGATGAGTTTGTGTCCTTTGTAGGGACATGGATGAACCTGGAAACCATCATTCTCAGCAAACTTACGCAAGAACAGAAAATCAAACACCACATGTTCTCACTCATAGGTGGATGTTAAACAATGAGAACACATGGACACGGGGAGAGGAGCATCACACATTGAGGTCTGTGGTGGGGGACTAGAGGAGGGACAGTGGGAGGGTAGGAGGTTGGGGAGGGATAACACGGGGAGAAATGCCAGATATAGGTGATGGGGATGGAGGCAGCAAACCATATTGCCATGTATGTACCTATGCAACAATCCTGCATGTTCTTTAAATGTACTCCAGAAACTAAAAGGCAATAAAATATAAATACACACACACACACACACACACACACACACACACACACACACAAGAAATTGGTAACAATGGTTTCCTCTTCACGGGAGGGTTGCTGGATAGAGAGAGGAAGAGAGAAGGAAGGGAATATGTTGAAATATACCTGACTTTTGAGCCTTCTAAATGTATTACACATATGAAAACAATTTTAAATCATATGCAACCTTTCATAAGAATATATTACCAATTATTCACCATTACAATACAATCCTCCTTCAGATTTAGATAAATACAACTTATATTAGAAAAAATGTAAGTTTAATCTATATAAAATTATATTTATAATAAAAGTACTTCCCTCCCCAAATGAATCTATAATTTTATAACTGATCACAATCTCACATTTAATTTTTCAGCCTCAGTAGGTATAAAACCAGGACTGATAATTTTCCCAGGGATATGCAATGTATTATGCTCACAATTTATGAAAATAAACTGAGTTCCCAGAAAATAAAGAGCAGTTTCCCTGCACATGCTCTTGCCTATAAGAGCTTGCCTTTGCTCCTCCTTTGCCTTCCACCATGACCGTGAGGATTCCCAAACCATGTGGAACTGTGAGTCCATTAAAGCTCTTTTTCTCTATAAATTACCCGGTCTCAGGTATGCCTTCATTAGCAGTATGAAAATGGACTAATACAGTCGACATTCTTTTGTGATAAAACTCTAGACAAATTAGGAAGGACTGTACTTCAACACAATAAAGGTCATACATGACAAGCCCACAGCTAACGTCATACTAAGAACTGGAACAAGACAAGAATGCCCACTCTCACCACTCTTTTCAACATAGTACTGGAAGTCCCAGCCAGAGAAATTAGACAAGATAAACAAATAAAAAGTGTCCAAATTGGAATGGAGGAAGTCAAGCTGCACCTCTTTGCATACAGTATAATCTTATATATAGAACAACTTGGCCAGGTGCAGTGGCTCATGCCTGCAATCCCAGCACTTTGGGAAGCCAAGGTGGGCAGATCACATGAGCCCAGGAGTTTGAAACCAGCTGGGGCAATATAGTGAGATCCTGTCTCTACAAAATGCACAAAAATTACCAGGAGCAGTGACACATGCCTGTAGTCCCAGCTACTCAGGGGGCTGAAGCAGGGGGATTGCTTGAGCCTGGGAGATAGATGTTGTAGTGAGCTGAGATCATGCCACTGCACTTCAGTTTGGGCAACAGAGTAAGGCCCTGTCTCAACCAAAAAAAAAGAGAGAGAAACCTGAAGACACCATCAAAAAACTCAGAACTGATAAACTCAGTTAAGTTGCAGGATCAACATTAAGAATCAGTAGCAGCCGGGCGCAGTGGCTCACGCCTGTAATCCTAGCACTTTGGGAGGCCGAGGTGGGTGGATCACCTGAGGTCAGGAGTTCAAGATCAGCCTGGCCATCATGGTGAAACCCCATCTTTAAAAAAAAAAAAAAAAAAAAGAATCAGAATCAGTAGCATTTCTACACACCAACAACAAACTATCTGAAAAATAAATCAAGAAAGTAATCCTATTTACAACAGCTATGAAAAACAATACCTAAGAATAAATTTAACAAACAAGGTAAAGAATCTCTACAATGAAAACTACAAAATACTGATTAAAGCAATACAAGACGACACAAATTGAAAAGACAGCCCATGCTCATGAACTGGAAAAACAGACGACTGACTCACTAATTAAGGTCTTATTCTGTTGCCCAGGCTGGAGCACAGTGACATAATCATGGCTCACTGCAACCTGAAACTCCCAGGTTCAAGGGATCCTCCTGCCTTAGCCCCTCAAGTAGCTGAAACTATAGGCACATGCCACTGTGCCTAGCTATTATAATGTTTTTAATTTTTGTAAAGACAGCATCTCACTATGATGCCCAGGCTGGTCTCGAACTCCTGGGCTCACATGATCCTCCCATCTTGGCCTCCCAAAGTGCTGAGATTACAGGTGTGAGCTACTGTGCCTGGCCATGAATTGGAAGAATTTATGCTGTTAAAATGACTATACTACTCAAAGTGATCTACAGATTGATACAATTCCGATCAAAATACCAATGACATTCTTCATAGAAATCAAAAAACAATCCTAAAATTCATATGAACCACAAAAGATCTCACAAGCCAAAGCAATCCTGAGCAAAAGGAACAAAGCAGGAGGCATCACATTACCTGATTTCAAAATATGCTACAAAGCTATGGTAATCAAAACAGCATGATACTGGCATAAAAACAGACACACAGACAACCAAAGGAGCAGAATAAAGAACCCAGAAATAAAACTACATATTTACAGCCAACTGATTTTTAAGAAAGGCACCAAGAACATTCACTGGAGAAAGAATGGTCTCTTCAGTAAATGGTGCTGGCAACACAGGATACCCAGATGCAGAAAATAAAACTAAACCCCTATCTCTCAATATACACAAAAATCAACTCAGAATGGACTTAAGATTGAAACTAAATCCTGAAACCACGAAACTACTAGAAGAAAACATAGGGGAAACACTTCAGGACACTGATCTGTACAAAGATTTTTATGGCTAAGACCTCAAAAGCACAGAGAGCAATAGCAAAAGTAGACAAATGGGATTATACCAAACTAACAAGCTTCCACACCACAAAAAACCCAATCAACTGAAGGAAGAAACAATCTGCAAAACAGGGGGGAACATTTGCAAACTATTCACCTGACAAGGGATTCATACCCAGCATATACAAGGAGCTCAACAGCAAAAAACAATCCAGTTTTTTTAACAGGCAAATAAATGATCTGAAAAGATATTTCTAAACAGAATACATGAAAAAATGCTCAGTAGCACTAATTGTCAGGGAAATGCAAATCCAAACCATACTGAGATATTATCTCACATGTGCCAGAATAGCTGTTATCAGAAGACAAAAAAACGCTGGGTGCTTTGGGAGGCTGAGGCAGGAGGAGTGCTTGAGCCCAGGACTTCAAGGCTTCAGTGAGCTATGATAGTGCCACTGCACTCTAGTCTAGGTGCCAAAGCAAGACTCTATCTCTAAAATAAATAAGTAAAAATAAAAGACAAAATATGACAAATGCTGCCAAAAATGCAAAGAAAGGCGAACTCTTATATACTGTTGGTAGGAATGTAAATTTGTATAGCCTTTATGGAAAACAGTATGGAGGATCCTCAAAAAAAATAAAAATGGAACTACCATATGGCCCAGCCATCCTACTTCTGGGTAGATCCAAAGGAAAGAAAAACAATATGCTGAAGAGACAGCGCCACCCTCACGTTTATTGCAGCATTATACACAATAACCAAGATATGGAATCAACCTAAGTAAACATCAAGTGATAAATGGATAAAATGTTGTGGATAAATGTGTATACACACACACACACACATACACACATACATACATATATATACACACACACAAATAAATACTACTCAGCCATAAAAAAAGAATGAAATCCTATTATTCTGGGCAACACAGCTGAGTGAAGTTAGTGAAGTAAGTCAGGCACAGAAAGATAAGTACCACATATTCTCGTTCAAATGTGGACACTAAGAAGGTTGATCTCACAGAAGTAGAGAGGAGAAAAGAAGTTACTAGAGACTGGGAAGGGGAGGAAATAGGAAGAGGATACAAAATTATAGCTAGATAAGAAATAACTACTAGTGTTGTTTTTTAAAAGAGATGAGGGTTCCACTATAGCTGGAACTGCAGACATGCATCACTATGCCCAGTGTTCACGTTCTAGAGCACCGTGGGGTGAGTACAGTTGACAACAATTTATCATTTATTTTCAAATAGCTAGAAAAGAGGATTTTAAATGTTCCCACCACAAAGAAATGATAAATATTTGAGATGATGGATGTGCTAATTACCTTGATTTGATTATGACACATTGCACCTATGTATCAAAACACCACAATATACCCCATAAATATGTATACTTACTATGCATCAATTTTAAAATAATAATTTTCTAGCAGGGCCTTACAATCATAGGTGACGAATGCAGGTTTGATCAAATACAAAAGTATGCTCACTATAAAAGAAACAACACATTCCAGTATACCTTGCTATGATGAATGTGCCCCAAATCATTAAGATAATACTCTTCAATTGAATGGGGCTTGCCTTCCACTTCAAAAATATATGCAGGATTCATCTTGTTTTGAACAGGAATGGCAAAGTAGTCTGCAAACTCTTTACAGTTGATGGTAGCCGACATCAGGACTACCTACAGAGTAAGAGAAAACATTAAAATAAAACAATGAGAATAACCAAATTAAATATTTCTAAAACTGTCGGCTTTTCTTCTGCTGCATTACTTATCTAATAACTTTTGAGACTTTAAACAGACCATCCCGATTTAATCTCTAGTGTAATTATTGTAGTTTAAACAATGTTCAAAGATACCAACTTTTACTGTTTCTCTTAAAGTACCCTATCAAATGATAAACTTTATCTCCAATAAAGGTAAATTAAAACCATTATCTGAAAGAAAACTTTACATCAGGACATGTGAATTTTAAAAAAAGAATTAAGGCCCAGGCAAAGACACTGTGACTCACACCTGTAATCGCAGCACTTTGAAAGGCTGAGGCGGGAGAACTGTTTGAGCCCTGGAGTATGAGGCCAGCCTGAGCAACAACATTGAGACCATTGCCTCTACAAAAAAAAAAATTTTTAAATAAATTTTAAAAAAAGAGTAAGGCCAGGGGCCATGGCTCATGCCTATAATCTTGGGCCAAGAGTTTAAAACCAGTCTGGGCAACATAGCAAGACCCTATCACTACAAAAAATTTAAGAATAGCTGGGCATTGATGGTACCCTCTTGTAGTCCCAGCTGCTCAACAGGCTGGAGTGGGATAATCACTGCAGCCAAGAAAGTCGAGGCTGTGGTGATCTATCACACCACTGCACTCTAGCCTGGGCAACAGAGCAAGATCCTAAAAAATAAAATAAAATAAAAATAAGTTAAAAAGAGTAAGTTACTCTATAATGCGTTCCAGAGAAATGACAGAGTAAGTCAGCAAAGAAGACAAGGAATCCAGAAAACTCTAGCTCCCGCTCAAGAAACTGGACAAGTCCCAGGACAACAGTGGCGCAGCCGCAGAGAACAACCCCAGACTGGGGCAAGATGACTGACTGCAGCTTTCAGTGGTGAAAAGCAAATATGAAATTATATCCTTAAGAAACTCAGCCATGAATGACAGGAGCAGTGCTGACAGCACAAGGTGAGCCAGGAGAAGGTGGCTGGTGACCGAGGACCTCCCAGTTCGGCAGTCTCCACCGGGCTGCGTGGGCAGTGGGCACAGCAGTCTGGCTGCTGCTCACCAGCTACTGTGCACTGCAAGGAGAGTGCTCTAAATGGAAATCCTAGCCAAAAAGTAAACTTTTTTTTATTTTTTGAGACAAGTTCTGGCTCTATCGCCCAGGCTGAAGTGCAGTGGTGCGATCTCGACTCACTACAATCTCAGCCTCCTGGGCTCCAGTGAGCCTCCCACCTCAGCCTCACAGGTAGCTAGGACTACAGGTATGCACCACCATGCCTGGCTAATTTTTGTAAAAAAATATCTGTAGAGGCAGGGTTTCACCATGTTGCATAGGCTGGTCTTGAACTGATGAGCTCTCAGGATCTGCACACCTTGGCCTCCCAAAGTGCTGGGACTATAGGCATGAGCCACCACACCCAACCAAAAAATGAACATTTCATGTAGGCATTTTTGGTGCAGTTATTGAGTAAACAAACCATCTGTATTTCTCCCTTTGGCCTTAGACATAAATGGTAAAAACTGTAGAGACTAAAACTCATTTTGAGAAGAGATTTCTGAAGTTAAAAAGAATGCTCTGGCCGGGCTTGGTGGCTCATGCCTGCAATCCCAGCACTTTGGGAGACGAAGGCAGGCAGATCACGAGGTCAAAAGATCGAGACCATCCTGGCCAACATGGTGAAACCCCGTCTCTACTAAGTACACAAAAAAATTAGCCGGGCATGATGGCACGCACCTGTAGTCCCAGCTACTTGGGAGGCTGAGGCAGAAGAATTGCTTGAACCCGGGAGGCAGAGGTTGCAGTGAGCCGAGATTGTGCCACTGTGCTCCAGCCTGGCAACAGAGCAAGACTCCATCTCAAAAAATAAAAATGCTCTGAGAAGCCACTTGGAGCGGAAGAGTGGTTCTTAAGGGACACAACCCAGTCACCATAAATGATCTCTAAACTGGGTTTTAAGGAATGATGAGGCTACTGAACTGCAGTAAACTTGAGTGCAGCCTACGAACAAGAGGCCAAGCCTGGACTGCTAGGAGCAAGGAGGATCAGCCCGGCCACCAGCCTCCCTTTTCCACCGCCCCCCACTCCACAACTGCAGCCTTCTGCCTCTTCTCCAAACAGACAAGTCAGCAGCCACCCAAGACAACCTCCTGTCTAGAATGGGCCTGAGCTAAGTCCAGTCAGCTAGAGGTAGCAGCAAGGTCAGTGGCTGGAGGATGGTATAGAGGAGGCACTGAGAGGAAGCCAGGTCAGGGCACCTACAGGGACCTAAAGGTTGACAGGGAGAGAAAAAGAAGCCTTAAAGCCCATGTGCCCGTGCTCCCACATTCAAGTCCTCCTGACAGTAGCACTCTCTTTAAAAGGTAAGAAAGTTTTCAGTTTTTAAAAAACCTTTAAAAATATTTCTTAAAAAATCAGAAATATGATTTCTAATTTCTTGGCCCAACTACATGTACATGTAAGCTTCTATATCGAGAAAATATGCTGCTTCATGTATTTGTTAATAAATCATGAACACAGTGAAACTGACAGACCCTTTCTTATAAGTACCAAATTCTTTACCACCATGTCCATGGTTTTTTTAATTCACTAACACTTTAACCCTCTTTACCACTGAAAACTAAAAATGTGTAATCAACTCACTATTCTGGCTTGAGTAAAAAAGAAGAGTCTTAAACAACATTCAAGAAAGGTCTCAATGTGAATAATCTTCAACGACAGCTTAGTTAAGATTCCAAAAAGGACCGAAATCACCAAATTCTCTCATTCATTTCATAGTCACTTCAAGCAACAAGACAACTGATTCCAAATGTCAGGTTCCATTCATTCAGCATCCACAAGTGAAAATGTGAACATTCTAAGGTAGAACTTTCCCCACTTGGGGATAGGAGAAGGAGAAAAAGAAATGTTTTCCTCAACAAATAAACACCTGAAAACAAAATGCTTTATGGTTTAGAAAGCAAGTGTTTTCGAATAACAGCAAATCCCTTAGCAGCCCCATCACAGAATAACTGAATATCCCAACCATATGGCCTTTTATCAAGCTGTTTCCCACAGACCTTTGCTTAGCACAGCTGGTTTGAGGTCAACCTGACTTAGGAGTAAACTTGTTTAGATTGCACAATTATTCTAAACTCTATGCCATTTTGGCCTACTTCACACCTTCTTCCTTTTTGTTCAAAAAAGATGTAAACTGTATTTATCATTCCCATTAACTTTCAGTTAATTTACATCTCTCAAATAGTAGTACATATTCTGTTCTCAAACTTCAATCCACTTTGGTGCTATTTTTCTTTTTCTTTTTTGAGACGAAGTCTTGCTCTGTTGCACAGGCTGGAATGCAGTGGTGCAATCTCGGCTCACTGCAACCTCCGCCTCCCAGGTTCAAGCAATTCTCCTGCCTCAGCCTCTCAAGTAGCTGGGATTATAGGCATGCATCACCATGCCCGACTAATTTTTGTATTTTGAGTAAAGACAGGGTTTCGCCATGTTGGCCAGGCTGGTCTCGAACTCCTTGACCTCAGGTGATCCACCCACCTCGGCCTCCCAAAGTGCTGGGATTGCAGGCGTGAGCCACTACGCCTGGCCTGGTGCTATTTCTAACACAGGGACACAGGGATTGCGGATTCATTCACATACTTTTTGTTTTGGTTTCTTTGTTTTTTTGTTTTTTTTTTTTGAGATGAAGTCACTCTCTGTTGCCCAGGCTGGAGTGTAGTGATGTGTTCTCGGCTCACTGCAACCTCCGCCTTCTGGGTTCAAGCAATTCTCCTGCCTCAGCCTCCCAAGTAGTTGGGCTTACAGGCGCCCACGACCACATCTGGCTAATTTTTTTTTTTTAGTTTTGTTCTTGTTGCCCGGGCTGCAGGGCAATGGTGTGATATCGCCTTACTGCAACCTCCATCTCCTGGGTTCAAGCAATTCTCCTGCCTCCACCTCCCAAGTAGCTGGGATTATAGAAGTATGCCACCATGTCCGACTACTTTTGTATTTTTAGTAGAGACGGGTTTTCACCATGTTGGCCATGCCTGTCTCAAACTCCTGACCTCAGGTGATCTGCCCACCTCAGCCTCCAAAAGTGCTGGGATTACTGGAGTAAGCCATCGTTGCCCAGTCTTTTTTTTTTTTTTTTTTTTGAGACAGGGTCTCATCTGTCACCCAGGCTGGGATGCAGCAGTGCCATCACAGCTCACTGCAGCCTGGACTTCCCAGGCTCAAGCAATTCTCCGTCAGCCTCCTGAGTAACTGGAACCACAGACACACACCACTATGCCCAGGTAATTTTCGCATTTTTTGTCAAGACAGGGTTTCGGCATGTTGCCCATGCTGGTCTTGAATTCCTTGGGCTCAAGCAATCTGCCTGCCTTTGCCCCTACAAAGTGCTGGGATTACAGGCATGAGCCACTATGCCACTCAGCTTCATTCACATAAACTATGGTACTTATTCAACCAAAAGCAAAGCTCAAAATCCAGCATGTTATTATAATCAACTATTATTAGACCATTTTCTGCAGCCTGGAGAAAATATGAGAATTTAAGGCAACATAATAACCAAAAAGCATCCATACTCTTCTGATCATAAGAGAATGCCCTTTAGTTGGCTTCCTGGCAAGATGTGGTGTACTACATATGATAATGAATTTTAA
The DNA here is from genome assembly GCA_004027715.1 of Plecturocebus donacophilus. Classification (NCBI taxonomy): domain Eukaryota; kingdom Metazoa; phylum Chordata; class Mammalia; order Primates; family Pitheciidae; genus Plecturocebus; species Plecturocebus donacophilus. Next base: position 10,593 of record PVKP010021562.1, read on the forward strand.
GAGTCATCAGTTTCAAATATTTCTGTTAAAATACAGTCAGCCTGGCCAGGTGTGGTGACTCACACCTGTAATCCCAGCACTTTGGAAGGCCAAGGTGGGTGAATCACTTGTGGTCATGAGTTCAAGACCAGCCTGGCCAACAAGGGGAAATCCCATCACTACCAAAAAATACAAAAACAATTAGCCTGGCATGGTGGCGGATACCTGTAGTCCCAGCTACTTGGGAGGCTAAAGCACAAGAATTGCTTGAACCTGGGAAGCAGAGGTTGCAGTGAACTGAGATCATGCCACTGCACTCCACCCTGGGCGACAGTGAGACTCCATCTCAAAATAAATAAATTAAATAAATACAGTCAGCCCTCTGTATCCAGCTTCTGCATTTGCAGATTCAACCAGCTGAAAATCAAAAATATTCAACAAAAAATAATACAAATTTAAAAAACAGAACGTAACTATTTACATGGCACTGACATTATATTCAGTATTGTAGGTAAGCTAGAGGTGACAGAGCAGATGGGAAGATGCACATAGGTTACATGCAAATACTTTTCTATGCCATTTCATTTAAGGCACTTGAGGATCCTCAGATTTTAGTATCAGTCAGGGGTCCCAGAATCCCCTATAGATACTAAAGGACTATAGAGAGAAACAAAACTAAACAATAAATCTTAACCCTAAATACGTCTGTTACTCATGAAATCAAATTTACCTTCACAAAACGTGAATTTGTTCTTAAGAGTTTGCGGACTACCAATAGCAGGAAATCCATTTCTTCAGTTCGTTCGTGTACCTACAAAACAAAAAAGGGGTTAGGCAACACACATTTCACTGCTGACAGAAAGGCACCCCTAGGGTCCTGAGGACTAAACCAGTTCTCTCTGCTAAATGCAGTTCCTCAGGCGGCTGGAAAAGCTGGGTATTGCTTCTAGTTAAGAGAAAGCAAGAGCATCAGCCAAAAGACCACAGATCACCCACAGTCAAGGTCCGCAGTGTTTCTCCTTAGGGCCCCTGGGAGAGGGCAGGGTAATGTTTGGCACCCTCATCCTTACTCATTTACCACCAACCATGCCCCAGGTCACTGTGACAACCAGAAACCTCTCCACCCACGTCAAGCACAGAGAACCACTGGGCCAGCCTCCGATGGCCCCTGCCACACCCCCTGCCAGGCCTTCAGGTACACTGTCATCTGAGCAAGCAAACACAAAGACAAAGATGTGCCAGTCTAACAATGACCGGGTGCCACCTGACCCCTACAGGACACATTCCATGATGTGCATAACTGCAGTTCACAAGGGTGGGCAAGGGCTGGTCCTGGAAAAGCTGGGTCAGTCACAAACAGGTAAACCAGAGCAAGGTTGGGACCCGAGGTAAGTTGCACAGACACTTGGGGACAGCAGTCAGAGAAGCAGCACCTCAGACAGACCTTGCAGCCCTCCTCAGACAGAGACCTCACAGTCAGAGTCACCCCAGGAACCCACAGCCCCCACTCCAGAACCAGCTAGCACCCAAGGGCTAGGTGGCCTGTGCTATTTTTCTAAAGGAGCCAGTTACTCTAGAACTTAGAAAACGTCAATGTATAAGAGTACAGTAAGATTCTATTCTGAGGACAGGAGGATTCAAGATGGCCGAATAGGAACAGCTCTGGAGTGCAGTTCCCAGTGAGAACAACCCAGAGGGTGAGTGATCACCGATTTCCAAATGAGTTATTACTGCCCACAGACCAGCAGATTCCCGGGCTGAAAAGCACCATGAGTTTCCAGCACAGCTGTTTCAACCACAGGTCTCCACACAAAAAAAATCACACAAATCTGGGGAGCCATTTCAACTGGTACCTGGAATGCCTGGGAGAAACAGCCACTCATTCAACTGAAAAAAAGAGGGCTGAAACAGGGAGCCAGGTGATCTGGCTCGGCGGGCCCCACCCCCACAAAGACCAACAATCTGAAACGTTCTGGATTGAGAGTTTCACAACAGGCGCAGCTGGACCCGGGACAGTCCAGCTCTGTGCAGGGAAGGGCCTCCACCACTATGGAGGTAGTCCACCATTACCGAGGCAGTCTGCCACTACGGAGGCAGTTCTAACTATACCTCTATAAACAAAACCACAAGGAAGTTTACAGAGCAGCTGGGCAGAGCCCACAGCAGCTCAGCAACGCCTCTGCTGGCAGACTGTGACTAAGCTACCTCCTTGCTGGACAGGGCATCTCTGAAAAAAGGCAGCAGCACATCAAGAACTTATAAATAAAATCCCACCTTCCCAGGACAGAACACCCGGGAAAAAAGGCGGTTATGAGTTCTGCTGCAGCAGACTTAAACACACCTGCCCAGCAGCTCTGAACAGAACAATGGAGCTCACAGCTCAGCACTTGAGCTCCTATAAGGGACAGACTGTCTCCTCAAGCAGCTCCCCAACTCCCATATATCCAAAGAGACACCTCATAAAGGAGAACTCAGGCTGACATCTGGCAGATATCCTTCTGGGACGAAGATAAAAGAAGAAGAAACTGGCAGCAACCCTTACTGTTCTGCAGCCACCGCAGGTGATCCCCAGGCAAGCAGGATATGGATGGACCTACAGCAGAGGGGTCTGACTGTTAGAAGGAAAACTAAAAAACAGAAAGAACAAACTTCAACATCAACAAAAAGGATATCCACTCAGAGACCCCATCCAAAAGTCACCAGCTACAAAGACCACAGGTGAATAAATCCACAAAGATGGGAAGAAACCAGGGCAAAAACACCCAAAACTAGAACACCTCTCCTCCTCTAAGGGATTACAACTCCTCACCAGCAAGGGAACAAAGCTGGATGGAGAATGAGTCTGATGAATTGACAGAAACAGGCTTCAGAAGGTGGGTAGTAAACTTCTCTGCGCTCAAAGAACATGTTCTAACCCAACGCAAAGAAGTATGAACTTTGAAAAAAGATTTGATTAAATGCTGATGAGAATTAACAGCTTAGAAAAGAATATAAATGACTTAATGGAGCTCAAAAACACAACATGAGAACTTCACGAAGTATACACAAGTTTCAATAGCTGAATCAACCAAGCAGAAGAAAGGATATCAGAGATTGAAGATCAACTCAATGTAATAAAATGAGAAGGCAAGATTAGAGAAAAAAGAGTGAAAAGAAATCAACAAAGTCTCCAAGAAATATGGGATTATGTGAAAAGACCTAATCTACATTTGATAGGTGTACCTGAATGTGACAGAGAGAATGAAACCAGCTGGAAAACACTCTTCAGGATATTATCCAGGAGAACTTCCCAAAACTAGAAAGGCAGGCCAATATTCAAGTCCAGGAAATACAAAGAACACCACAAAGATATTCCTTAAGAAGAGCAACTCCAAGGCACATAATCATCAGATTCACCAGGGTTGAAATGAAGGAAAAAATGCAAAGGGCAGCCAGAGAGAAACATCGGGTTACCCACAAAAGGAAGCACATCAGACTCACAGCAGATCTCTCAGCAGAAACCATACAATCCAGAAGAGAGTGGGGGCCAATATTCAACATCCTTAAAAGAAAAGAACTTTTAACCTAGAATTTCATATCCAGCCAAACTAAGCTTCAGAAGTGAAGGAAAAATAAAATCCTTTACAAACAAGCAATTGCTGAGAGATTTTGTCACCACCAGCCCTGCCTTACAAGAGTTCCTGAAAGAAGCACTAAAAATGGAAAGGAACAACCAACGTGAGCCACTCCAAAAACGTACCAAATGGTAAAGAGCATAGACATAATGAAGAAACTGTGTCAACTAACGGGCAAAACAACCAGCTAGCATCAAAATGGCAGGATCAAATTCACACATAACAATATTAACCTTAAATGTAAACAGGTAAATGCCCCAATCAAAAGGCACAGACTGGCAAATTGGATAAAAAGTCAAAACCCATCAGTGTGCTATATCCGGGAAACCCATCTCACGTGCAAGGACACATATAGCCTCAAAATAAAGGGATGGAGGAAGATTTACCAAGCAAATGGAGAGCAAAAAACAGCAGGAGTTACAATGCTAGTCTCTGATAAAATAGACTTTAAACCAACAAAGATCAAAAGAGACAAAGAAGGGCATTACATAATGGTAAAAGGATCAATGCAACAAGAAGAGATAACGATCCTAAATAAATATGCACCCAATACAGGAGCACCCAAATACATAAAGCAAGTTCTTAATGACCTACAAAAGGACTTAGACTCCCACACAATAATAGTGGGAGACTTTTAACACTCCACTGTCAATATTAGATCAATGAGACAGAAAATTAACACAGATATCCAGGACTTGAACTCAGATCTGAACAGAGCAAACCTAACAGACATCTGCAGAACTCCCAAACCAAATTCACAGGATACACATTCTTATCAGCACCACGTCACACCTACTCTAAAATTGACTACATAATTGGAAGTAAATCACTCCTCAGCAAACACAAAAGAACGGAAATCACAACAGTCTCTCAGACCACAGTGCAATCAAATTAGAACTTAGGATTAAGAATCTAACTCAGAACCTCACAACTTCTTGGAAACTGAACAACTGGCTCTTGAATGTTGAATGGATAAACAATGAAATGAAGGCAGAAATAAAAGATGTTCTTCAAAACCAACGAGAATGAAGACACAATGTACCAGAATCTCTGGGACACATTTAAAGCAGTGTCTAGAGGGAAATTTATAGCAATAAATGCCTAAATGAGAAGCAAGGAAAGATCTAAAATCAACACCCTATCATCAAAATTGAAAGAGCTAGAGAAGCAAGATCAAAAAAACTCAAGAGATAGCAGAAGACAAGAAATAACTAAGATCAGAGCAGAACTGAAGGAGACAGAGACACAGAAAAAAAAACCCTTCAAAAATTTAATAAATCCAGGAGCTGGTTTTTCAAAAAGATCAACAAAATAGACAGACTGCTAGCCAGATTAATAAAAAAGAAGAGAGAGAAGAATCAAATAGATGCAATAAAAAACAATAAAGGGGATATCACCACAGATTCCACAGAAATACAAACTACCATCAGAGATTACTACAAACAACTCTATGCACATAAACCAGTAAAACTGGAAGAAATGGATAAATTCATGGGCACTTGCACCCTCCCAAGCCTAAACAAGGAATAAGCTGAAACTCTGAATAGACCAATACCAAGGGCTGAAGTTGAGGCAGCAATTTATAATGGCCTACCAACCAAAAAAAGCCCAGGTCCAGATGGGTTCACAGCCAAATTCTACCAGACATACAAAGAGGAGCTGGCACCACTCCTTCTGAAACTATTCCAAACAATACAAAAAGAGGGAATCCTTCCCAAATCATTTAATGAGACCAACATCATCCTGATATCAAAACCTGGCAGAGACTCAACAAAAAAAGAAAATTTCAAGCCAATATCCATGATGAACATAGATTCAAAAATCTTCAATAAAATACTGGCAAACTGATTGCAACAGCACATCAAAAAGCTTATCCATCACGATCAAGGAGTCTTTATCCCAAGGATGCGAGGCTGGTTCAATATACGCAAGTCTATAAACATAATCCACCACATAAACAGAACCAAAGACAAAAACCACATGATTATCTCAACAGATGCAGAGATGGCCTTTGACAAAATTCAACAGCCTTTATGCTAAAAACTCTCAATAAACTAGGTATCCATGGAAAGTATCTCAAAATAATAAAAGCTATCTACAACAAACCCACAGCCAATATCATATTGAATGGGCAAAAACTGGAAGCATTCCCTTTGAAATCCAGCACTAGACAAGGATGTCCTCTCTCACCACTCCTATTCAACATAGTATTGGAAGTTCTAGCCAGAGCAATCAGGCAAGAAAAAGAAATAAAGGGTATTCAAATAGGAAAGGAGGAAGTCAAATTGTATCTATCTGCAGATGACACAATTGTACATTTAGAAGATTCCATGGCTGAGCCCAAAATCTCCTGAAACTGATAAGCAACTTCAGCAAAGTCTCAGGATACAAAATCAATGTGCAGAAATCACAAGCATTCCTATACACCAGTAACAGAGAGCCAAATCAAGAATGAACTGCCATTCACAACTGCCTCAAAGAGAATAAAATACCTAGAAATACAACTCACAAAGGATGTAAAGGACCTCTTCAAGGAGAACTACAAAGAGAGGACACAAACAGATGGAAAAACATTCCATGCTCATGGTTAGAAAGAATCAATATTGTGAAAATGGCCATACTGCCCAAAGTAATTTATAGATTCAACACTATCCCCATCAAGCTACCTATGACCCTCTTCACAGAACTGGAAAAAAACCACCTTAAACTTCATATGGAACCAAAAGAGAGCCCGCATAGCCAAGTCAATCCTAAGCAAAAAGAGCAAAGCTGGAGGCATCACACTACCAGACTTCAAACTATACTACAAGGCTACAGTAATCGAAATAGCATGGTACTGGCACCAAAACAGAGATATAGACCAATGGAACAGAACAGAGGCCTTGGAGGCAATGCCACACATCTACAACCATCTGATCCTTGATAAACCTGACAAAAACAAGCAATGGGGAAAGGATTCCCTGTTTAATAAATGGTGTTGGGAAAACTGGCTAGCCATGTGCAGAAAAACAGAAACTAGACCCCTTCCTGACACCTTACACTAAAATTAACCCCAGATAGATTAAAGACTTAAACACAGACCTAACACCATAAAAGCCTTAGAAGAAAACCTAGGCAAAACCATTCTGGACATAGGCATAGGCAAGGACTTCATGACTAAAACACCAAAAGCATTGGCAACAAAAGCCAAAATAGACAATTAGGACCTAATTAAATTCCAAAGCTCCTGCACAGCAAAAGAAACAATCATTAGAGTGAACTGGCAACCAACAGAATGGGAAAAAATTTTTGCAATCTACCCATCTGACAAAGGGCTAATATCCAGAATCTACAAAGAACTAAAATAGATTTACAAGAAAAATACAAACAAACCCATTCAAAAGTGGGCAAAGGACATGAACAGACACTTTTCAAAAGAAGACATATATAAGGCCAAAAAACATGAAAAAATGCTCATTATCACTGATCATTAGAGAAATGCAAATCAAAACCACATTGAGATATCATCTCACGCCAGTTAGAATGGCGATCATTAAAAAATCTGGAGACAACAGATGCTGGGGAGGATGGGGAGAAATAGGAACACTTTTACACTGTTGGTGGGAGTGTAAATTAGTTCAACCATTGTGGAAGACAGTGTGGCGATTCCTCAAGGACCTAGACATAGAAATTCCATTTGACCCAGCAATCCCATTACTGGGTATATACCCAAAGGATTATAAATTATTCTATTATAAAGACACATGCACACCTATGTTCACTGTGGTACTGTTTACAAGAGCAAAGACCCAGAACCAACCCAAATGCCCATCGATGACAGACTGGACAGGGAAAATGTGGCACATATACACCATGGAATACTATGCAGCCAAAAAAACCATGAATTTGTGTCCTTCGTAGGGACATGGATGAATCTGGAAACGATCATTCTCAGCAAACTGAAAATCAAACACCACATGTTCTCACTCATAGGTGGGTGTTGAACAGTGAGAACACATGGACACAGGGAGACGAGCATCACATACTGGGGTCTGTTTGGGGGGAATAGTGGAGGGACAGTGAGGGGTAGAGAGGTTGGGAAGGGATAACACAGGGAGAAATGCCAGATATAGGTGACAGGGGAATGGAAGCAGCAAACCACATTGCCATGTATGTACCTATGCAACAATCCTGCATGATCTGCACATGTACCCCAGAACCTAAAGTGCAATAAATATATATACATATATAAAAAAGAGTCTATTCAGGGGCATTTCTCAGCCAAAGTGGAGAGATAATTACTAAGTTTCAAAGAGGGAGTTCTCCTCTCCTCAGTGTAAGAGGCCTGAGGATTTATTCTGCAAGTAATTTTCTTCCAGGTCCTACTATCTTCTGAACTTCCCACTGAAAGAGATGTCTAGAGAAGCAGCGTAGAGGAAAAAAAAAAATCAGCAGCTGAAAGGGATTTAACATTATCATAAATCTCATGCTGTCACCCGACTTCAGAACACTTCCTCTGCACAAACATCCTCTCTTTTACTTGAGAAAAAAAAATCAAGGCTATTATCAGCGAAGCCCTGAAAGGGAGCTCTCCTCAGCTTGTAGCAGCCTCTCCTGAGTTCACAGGCCCTCTGCCCCATGGGATGCTGGCTCCAGGATCCCTGCACCAGCCTTTCTCTGTAACACATAAACATGTACACATCAGCAGATGTGTCTCTGCAGTACCCATCTTATAACCTCAGCCCCTTAGGAGGCACCTTCTCCATAGCAGTACTCAAAAACATGTTTATTGAATGAATGATTTGCCTAAAGCCAGTTTATTCTTAAGAGCTGAGAAGTTAAACACATTATTCCATTCTAAACTGGCTGGCCATCTTCAACTTTTGTTCTTACATTTATTTTGAAATTCAAATAATCCCATATAATGCAAACAATACTAGATGTAAACCTAAAACTTCGGGTGGCTGAATCCAGTCCGTTCATTTATAAAGCAAATAACCATCGGAGCATCTACTAGGTGCTGACACTGCACTCGACAGTGGCAGAGCAGGAAGCTGCCGTAATGGCGCGGTGGTCTTCTGTTGGTTACCACTCCCTGGTAGGGCAAGCTCTTGCAGAGAGAAGCTAACTTTTGCTCAGCTATTATGGCAGAGCTCGAGAAAAGGATATAGTCAATAACACAGTATTGATGGATTTATCTGTGTCATTCAAGTATGTGTGTGCAAAGAAGGCCACGTAGACACAGCAATGTCAGATACACAGAAAAGAAATGCAGGCACTAGCAACACAGGCTCTAAACTACCCAGGGATTAACCCAACAACACCACCTGTTACTTATGGCCTGAGTGCTGAACTTCCTTAAACTTTAGTTTTCTCTTATGTAAAGTAGGCTCAATTATACTAAAAAACCCAATGAATAACTATTATAGCCTTCATAATGCCAACTTTTGGCAAATTACCCATTAAATCTCAATTTGATCTCTATCTGTTATAAAGATATTCAAAACTGCTGTAAGTCATAAAGAAAAATTCTGAACCATATTATACATCACTCAAAGAAACAGTACATCATTTTCACCTTCTCCTACTTTCCCACCAAATGGCCTACAATAATTTAGAACCAAGTGCCTGTACATAAGATCACAAATGCACTGACTCAGTTTTACCTGGAGCACATATTGTATTATTAGCTATCATACACATCAAAATAGAGTGGGAAGACACTATTCTAAACAGTTGCCCAGGCTGGGTGTGGTGGCTCACAACTGTAATCCCAGCACTTTGGGAGGCTGAGGTGGGTGGATCACAAGGTCAGGAGTTCAAGTCCAGCCTGGTTAATATGGTTAAACCCCGTCTCTACTAAAAATACAAAAATTAGCTGGGCATGGTGGCGAGCGCCTGTAGTCCTAGCAACTCGGGAGGCTGAGGCAGGAGAATCACTTGAACTCGAGAAGCAGAGGGCTTCAAGTGAGCCGAGATCACGCCGCTGCACTCCAGCCTGGGCGACAGAGTGGGACTCCATCTCAAAAAGAAAAAAAAAAAAAACAGTTGCCCAAATGGGTTTGTCTTTTTGGTGGTGGTTGTTGTTTTGAGACAGAGTCGTGTGGCACAATCTCAGCTCACTACAACCTCCACCTTCCAGATTCAAGTTATTCTCCCACCTCAGCCTCCCAGGTAGCTGGGACTACAGGCATGTACCACCACAATCAGCTAATCCATTTTTTGTATTTTTAGTAGAGATGGGGTTTTACCATGTTGGCCACGCTGGTCTCAAACTCCTGATCTCAAGTGATCCACCCACCTCAGCCTCCCCATGAGCCAGTTGCCGAAATGGTTTGATTTCAGACTCTATTAAACATCTACCCTCATCTCACAACCTCTCACAAATCCTACTTATTTGCTAATGCCTCTAATTCCTCTAGAAATAAGTCAAGCTTCTCAGACAGAATTACTGATAAGGTTTAAAACACAAGAGTTTGAGGAAGAACCATATCCAAAGTTCCTGGGAAAGTAGTTCGAACACAACATTCCCCACCAAAACACTCATGTTTAAAATATAAACAAAACCAAAAAAATATTCCATCCTTACTGAGAGAAGTCCAGAAAATAAAGAGGAAGGAAAAAATTTAAAAAGTTGAGACAGGCACAAAGACGGGGTTCACAATACTTTATGAGAGATTTTTTTAAGAGAGGTAAATATGACCTTTACAAGTAGATGACATTACTTACTTCATCAATGATTATATGTGTGAATTCCATCAAACTCTTGGCACTGACTATTTTCTGAAGCAGGACTCCAGTTGTCATATAAATTAGCCTGGTGTCCTCTGTTGCTATTTTCTCTAGCCCTACCTAAAATTGGAGAAGGAAAAAGGAAAGGAAAAAAAGTTATATCCATTTTATTAATAAAGGTAAGAAAGAGAATAAAAAATTATGGTATTTCAAAAGATACACAGACTCCAAATTAAAAGTGATATCCTCAAGTCAATTATTTTCTTCTTTTTTTGGGGGGCGCAGGGGTTGATTTATCTAATCAAACCACCTATAACATTTTCATTTTAAAACAATTGCGCATCAAGGTATCTTCTAGATTACAAAGATATAATTAAAAATATAAAACTATGAAAGCCATAAGCATGAGAATTCTCACTGCTTTCCTATTCAACTGGAAAGAAATTAAAATTTATTTTCAAGAAATTATTTTTTTTGAGACAGAGTCTCACTTTTGTCACCTAAATTGCAGTGCAGTGGCATAATCTCAGCTCACTGCAATCTCTGCCTCCCAGGTTCAAGCGATTCTCACACCTCAGCCTCCCAAGTAGCCGGAATCACAGGTGTGTACCATCACACCTGGCTAATTTTTGTATTTTTAGTAGAGACAGGGTTTCACCATCTTGGCCAGGCTGGTCTTGAACCCCTGACCCCATGATGCACCTACCTCGGCCTCCCAAAGTGCTGGGATTACAGGCATGAGCTACCATGCCTGGCCTTATTTTCAAGAAATTCTGTCTCACTGTTTTTTACAATTATGCCACAGTTCTCAAATCACAACAAGCAATTGGTTTCTTTTCTTTTTTTTTTTTTTTTTTTTTTTTTGAGATGGAGTCTTACTCTGTCACCCAGGCTGGAGTGCAGTGACACGATCTCAACTCACTGCAACCTCCGCCCCCCAGGTTCAAATGATTCTCCTGCCTCAGACTCCCAAGTGGCTGGAACTAAAGGCATGAGCCACCATACCCAGCTAATTTTTTTATCTTTAGTAGAGATGGAGTTTCACCATGTTGGCCAGGCTGGTCTCGAACTCCCGACCTCGGTGATCCACCCTTTTGGCCTCCCATAGTACTGGGATTACAGGCATGAGTCCCTACTAATTTCCAGCAGAAAATGGTCACATACTATCAACTTAACAAAATTAAGGAATAGAGAGATGGCTGTCTCTCTTAGTCCCTCCCTCCCTCCCTCCCAGTCTCACCTGGTAGCCCACCACACCCCCCAGGGTCCAGGCACGCTCTTTACTGATCCACCTGGCGATGCTGCTTGCCCCAATCTTCCGGGGCTGGGTAACCACAATGCTGCAGTAGGTGGAGCGCTGAACGTAGTGGTCCAAGATATACTGTGGGAGCTGAGTGCTTTTACCGCTTCCCGTAGCCCCATGTATAATCACCACAGAATTACTTTCTATCAAAGACAAAACCTAGAAATTTAAAAAATTCTTTCAAAATCAGCACAAAATTAACAGCAATGTAAAGTATCACCTATGTTAGTATGTCTTTCAAGATTTATTTTTCTTTCATCCTATTTATTTGTTTATTGAGACCGAGTCTCACTCTGTTGCCCAGACTGGAATGGAGCAGTGCAATCTCAGCTCACTGCAACCTCCATCTCCTGAATTCAAGCAATTCTCATGCCACAGCCTCTTGGGACTACAGGCATGCACCACCACACCTGGCTAACTTTTGTATTTTTGGTAGAGACAGGTTTCACCATGTTGGCCTGGCTGGTCTCAAACTCCTAACTTCAAGTGATGCACCCACCTCGGCCTCCCAAATTGCTGGGATTACAGGTGTAAGCCATTGCACTGGGCCTTAAAGTTATTAATTAACCACTCTAAACACAACACAAGAGAGCAAGAAGGCAACAAACGGTTGCCAGACTTAAATGCAACTCTACCACCTATTTAACAGTAATTAGTGGCCCCGTGCAATGGCTTACACCTATAATCCCAGCACTTCGGGAGTCTATGGAGGGAGGATCACAAGGTCAAGAGATCAATACCAACCTAGCCAACATGGTGAAACCCCGTCTCTACTAAAACTACAAAAATTAGCTGGGCGTGGTGGCACGCACCTGTAGTCTATTACTCAGGAGACTGAGGCAGGAGAATCGGGAAGTGGAGGTTGCAGTGATCCAAGATTGCGCCACTGCACTCCAGCCTGGTGACAGAGCGAGACTCCACCTCAAAGCAAACAAAAACAGTAATTAGTGATAGCTATGGAAAAATCAGGCCAGGTTAACTCCAACTTCCTGGGTCTCAACTGCTTCTGTAAAAATGAAAATGTAAAACTGGGTTTCTATGGCTCTTACGAAGTTTCTACTATTTTAACATTTTGTAATGAATCTGCATGTAATTCTACTGAACATGAAAAAAGAGCTGTTACTACATTCAAGTGGTTTTAAAATGTCATCTTGGCCAGGCATGGTGGCTCACGCCTGTAATTGCAGCACTTTGGGAGGCTGAGGTGGACAGATCATCTGAGGTCGGGAGTTCAAGACCAGCCTGACCAACATGGAGAAACTGTCTCTACTAAAAATACAAAATTAGCCAGGCAGGGTGGTGCATTCCTATAATCCCAGTTCCTCGGGAGGCTGAGGCAGGAGAATCGCTTGAACCTGGGAGGCAGAGGTTGTGGTGAGCCAAGATCGCACCACTGCACTGCAGCCTGGGCAACAGGAGCGAAAATTCCATCTCAAAAAAAAAAAATTCATCTTAAATTCTTCAGACGTATTTTTCTTTATTAAATATCTGTTTGTTTATTTTTAGACAAGGCTCTAGCTCCATCACCCAGGCTGCAGAGCAGTGGAACAATCATGGCTCACTGCAGCTTTGACCTCCTAAGTTCAAGCCATCCTGTCACTTCAGCATTCCAAGCTAGGACCACAAGCATGTGCCATCATATTCCGCTAATTTTTAGGGGGTATTTTTTTGTAGAGATGAGGTCTTGCTATGTTGCCCAGGCTAGTCTGGAACTCCTGGCCTCAAGTGATCCTCCTGCCTCCAGACACATTTTAAAACAGTAACTTTCACCTTTCTACTTACAGACTATATGCAGCATTTTTAAAACTCCGCTCAAATTCCTCCTCCAGGACTCCCCCCACCTCCACTCTAAATTTATTTAAGCGCTTATCCTTCTAACAACTGACATAGTCAGAGAATACAAATTAATTTGAAAACCAGCCTCTAAGTTTTAGTTGCATGATTTACTCTAAAGCAAAGTAAAAATTAAATTTGAAACGTTTCTAGTTTCATCTGTAACTGCTTTTTCCACAAGTATAGTTAATTAAGGTTTCAATACACTTACTTTTAACCATGCTTAATAACACGCAAGTGATTAGGAACTCAATCATTGTACTGTTACATCTGCCTAGCACTGTTAAGATAATGGTATGTCAGTGATTGATCACATTAATCAACAGGTAGAGAAAGGGACAACACTGCAAAGAAAACTCAATGGAAATGCTAGGGTATGTCATCTGTTTCATAAAAACATTTAGCAGTGAGTTTCTTTAAACAAGAAGCTCTCCTGGGGAAGACAAAGTGTTTAATTACAGATATTTTGAGGAAGGAAAGACTAGATAAACTAAATGTTAGGAGATGTACTCAGGTGAAGACAAAATAAATTAAAGCACAGATCAAAAGAAAAAACATCGATATGGTTACTATACAAAATCATTTCCAGGTAGCCCTGAGCACACCCTCCTCTTATCTACCACAGAGCCTTGTATACCACAGAAGTGTTCACCTGGCAACTGGTAACTTTCAAATTAGAAACCAAAGGTATTGGGCCTCAGACATGTATTCAAACAGCAAAATTATAGTATAACAAAAACAATTTTACCTCTTCCTTACATCGATTTATAGGTAAATCAGGATATTTATAAGTTGTCCCTGGGATACTTGTCACATTGCTCAATTTAGGCAAAGATGACCTTGGACCTAGATTAAGACAAAACAAACAAATATAATACTATTTCTTATCTGGAAAAAGATAAATAACCCTATGTTCTATCTAACCTATATATACAGCATACACACACACACACAAACTCAAATACAAAAATACATTTTCTTTCTTTTTTTTTTTTTAATAAGATGGGGTTTCACCATGTTGGTCAGGCCGGTCTTGAACTCCCGATCTCAGGTGATCCACCCACCTTGGCCTCCAAAGTGCTTGGATTACAGGCGTGAGCCACTGTGCCCAGCCAAAAATACATTTTGTATAAGCTAAAACTGCCATCAGGGAAATAGCAAAGACATGGAACAATCGATACCCATCAATAGTGGATTGCATAAAGAAAACATGGTACATATACACCATGGAATACTATGCAGCCATAAAAAAGAATGAAATCATGTCCTTTGCAGCAAGCAACATGGATGCAGCTGGAGCCGTGATCCTAAGTGAATTAACACAGAAACAGAAACCAAGTATCACATATTCTCACAACTAGGAGCTAAACCTTGGGTACACACGAACATAAAGATGGGAACAACAGACACTAGGGACTCCAAGAGGAAGAGGAAGAGAGGGGCAAGGGCTGAAAAACTTCCTGTTGGGTACTATGTTCACTATATAGGTGATGGAATCAATGGAAGCCCAAACCTCACCATCACCCAATATATCCCTGTAACAAACCTGCATATGTACTCCCTGGATCTAAAGTAAAAATTTTAATTTCGTAAGAAAGAAACTTCTTTAGTAGCTCACTATTAATCTTGTATAAAAGCAGACTGAGAACATTCCTATCCCTCTATCACAGCCATCAACACAGCAAGCTCAGCCCTACTTCCTAAGACAACAGGCTGTAAAACATGTGCTCTTCACTGATTCAGTGGTACCAAAACTTTTCCTTGAAATTTCAACAGAATGCACCAACTTAAGTGTGCATTCCCTGCTACTAAAATAAATCAGTGGTAGCAATAAATAAATCGAACAGTTTATGAAATACAGGTATCAGGAAAAGGGGCAGCTTGCCTCTGCTCAGGCTGCATGATGCACTTCTCTACCCTCTTGTAAACCTATGCCCTGCTCTCTACTGCACCGCAAGTTCTAGACCTCTGGTCACCACTTGACAAACTGACAAATCAAAACTCACGGAAGACAAACTTTTGCTGGAAAATAAGTTTTACTTCCAAAATAAACTGTTGGCCAAATTTAGCAGCACACTCCTTCCCCAACCCCCCGCCCCCACCCCACGACTCACCTTCCCTTCCTTTCAGCCCCTTCTGTCCCAGCATCTCCTGCTCTGTGTCACCCTCGGCCTTTCCTAATAAAACACACAACCAAACTTCTCTCTTGATTTTCTACATCTTTTCCCTACATAGATTCTCACTTTCATAACTGGTCTAATAATATCTATTTAAAATGATGCTATTTTCCCACATTTGAATGAAAGTATGTGGTCCCAGTAAACAGAGGAGCCAGATCTGTCATACTCTCTCAAAGCAAAAATACCTTCTTTGTGAGTAGCAGTATTCTTCCTGAGACATTAATGGCCCCTAATCGGGAAAGCTAAGTCCTGCCTAGATGGCTTTTTAATCTTCTAATCAGCCTCACTAGTGATCGCCAAGTTCACATCTTTCTTTTTCTTTCCATTATCACATCTCACTTTCCTTCCATTACTCTTCTCAGTGCTATGGTAATTACTGATGCCTTCTTGTTTTCCAGTTAGTATACCTAGGCCTTCTTCAACATAATGAACTAAAGGGAAGAGAATCCTCATGACTCTTGTGAATTAGGACTGAGAAGGAGAAGCCCCCAAGCCCAGACACAGCAGGCTGACAGAAGGAGAAGTAAGTATTATGGTTAGGGACAGGGTGGGAGTAAGAAGCTGAGGAAGAGCTATTCAAAGGGGAAAAAAGGTGACAAAGATTCGTTTAGAAAGACGAAAAAGGCAGCAGCCACATTCATTTTGCTAAAAGACTTCAAGTCCTGCTCACATGCTGCTCAACAAGCCCTGTTACTTTGACAATATTGGCTTACATTACTTGATTATATGCACTTTGAGGGTTGCTACTTAAAAACAGAAATTACAAGAAAAATGCCAAAAGTCCTAACGGTACTACAGCCCCTTCTCCATGTAACACAAAACACAAGCTGACGTTTTTAGGTCACTGGCTGAAGCAGACCCAGCACAAATCAAGTCCTGCCTCCACATACACTGCCAAAGGGCAGACAGGAAACCAAACAGCAGAAACATTCACAGTTGTATGGTTCTTGCACCTCTGCATCTGCAACAGAGTAAGAAGGAAAACCATCGTGGATAATTTAAGGCAAATCAACAAACTACATACAACAAGGCAAAAATCCAAAAACGGCAGGACAAATAGCTCAACGTTAAAACTAACTATTCTTATTTTCTTGCTATCTCTTTACCCTACATGATTAACAATGCAATATTTTACACGAACTGAGGAAAGCTGGAAGCCATAAAAATTGCTAGCTCTCTTCACTAAGACACTCCACAATATCATCATCAACCAAATATGAAATCTAACCAAAAAGTTCAGCACTTAGAGATTCTAAACAGTATGTAAGGAATTTTAACTGATAAGTATTATGTCAGCTCATATGGTGAACTTAAGATTTATCTTAAAATCTAGACACTATAAACATTACAGAAAATAAGTTTAATTACTGCATTACTGATTTAACCATTCTTCAATATAGATAACTATATATTACTTTCTCCAAGCATGGACTAGTATTCTGAACACAAAATTAACTTGACAGAAGAATAATGCTTCCCTTTCAGTTATCAGACATTCCACAAAGGCCATTCTTTTAAAATCACAAGAAAAGCTAAAAGAGGTATGAAAACAGCCACTAAATATATCACCACATTTAGAAGGAGGCAGCACTGCAGAATTTAATTACAATTTAAAGACGCTATCCCAGGATAAATTCAAATTGTCATGTGAAAGCAAGAGAACTCTTCAGGAGTCCACAGTCGAAAACCAGGCTCACACTATTAGGAAAGATTTCATTTATCAACGCAATTAAATCTCAATTTTTTTTAAATGATTAATCTTTAACTATATAAAATGATTCTAATGTAATCTATAGAAATTCACTGAATGCGTGTCTTTGGATTTCTATTTAGAAATAGCTTTTTATACTTATAAGTGAAATAACACCTGTATCACATCAAAATCAAAAGTGTTTTGAATCAAAGTAGTTTTTAACTGGATATAACAAAATGTTCATGTTAAAACCTGTGGCACTGGACTAAAATTAAAGGCATCAGTGTAATCTCATGGTTTTAATAAAAATAGACACAGAAATAGCTTTGTGTTTGTGTGTATATGTGTGTATGACATACACACATATATGTCATACACATATATGTCATACACACATATACACACACACAACGATAACCTGACCTCACTTCTTCAATGCTCCAGAGGCACTTCTCCACTTCAAACCATTTAACAGGCATGATGGTGGCACGCCTATAGTCCCAGGTATTCAGGAAGCTGAGGTTGGAGGATCACGTGAGCCTAGGAGTTCAAGGCCTGCCTGGGCACATAGCAAGACCCCATCTCAAGGAAAAAAAGTGGACAGCACCTCTCTGCCTCCTTTGGCCCCTCTCCTCCTTCACCCTGTGCCCAAGGCATCGCCAATTCCTGTCCAGTTTGTCGCTCAACTGGCTCTCCTCCTCAACTGCCATCCCCTGTCAAAGACACCATCAGGTCTCACCTGGACTAGGGCAATTCCTCCAATTCTCCTCAGATCCACTCTGGTCCCCTTCAATCAATCCTCAAAAATATGACAAAAGTATTCCTTGTAAACACAAATCTAACCACGACATCCCCTTCCTCCCTTCACAGTCATCCCAAGAAAAGCATGAAACCTTTCATAGTTTCCCACTGCTCTGAGTATTAAGACCAAAATTCTTAGTTATAGCCCACAGGCCCTGCTATTGGTCTTGCCTATCTTATTTAACCTCATTCAATACAAGTGTGTTAGTTTTTTATTGCTGCTGTCATGCATTACCTCAAACTTAGTGGCTTATAACATGCATTTATTCACTTATATTTCTGGAAGTAGAGGTCCAGAGACGAGAAGGACAAGGTGTTGGCATAGCTGCTGGTTCCTTCCAGAGGCTCTGTAAGAAAGAATCTATTCCCTTGTCTTAGCCTGAAGAAGCTGCCTGCATCGGCTCATGGCCTCTTCCCTGAATCACTCCAACCTATGACTTTTGTTGTCACATCTTCCACTGACTGCTCTTCCTGCTTCCCTCTAGAAAACCATGTGATGACACTGGGCCCACCTGGAAAATCTTCCCATCTCAAGGTCCTTAACTTACATCTGCAAAGACCCCTTTACTACGAAGGTGACATATTCACAGGTCCTGGGGATCAGGACATGGACTCCTTGAGAGGCTATGAGCCTCCAACTGACCCTGCCTAGCCCTCCCACACCCACTGTCTATTCCCCAGCAGCACGGGCCCCTCTTTCAGGGCTGGGACACCAGACTTCCTCCCAGCACAAGGCCTCTGCACACATTTCCCTCCTCGCACCCCCACACTGCCTAGGTAAAGTCTACTCATTCTCCAGCTCTAAGCTCAACTGTTACTTTCCTGACACTGCAGCCCAAGTCAAATCCTTGTTTTATGACCCTATAGAGCTGCCTTTCAGATAACTTATTTCCAAAAGCATTTATTTGTGTAACTGCATGATTAAATGATCATCTCTATAATGATAAGAGATTATCAGAGTTAAAACATCTTTTTTACTTGTCACATCCTCATTGCCTCATACAGCCTCTGGAACACACGTCGATAAATGTTGCTGGCTGAGTAGCCAAAACCTCCACAAGTAGCCAAAGCCATAGTTGATATGACTGCCCAGAGAAAAGCCCCAAATATATTATGACATCATGGATAAAGAAAGCAAAGAGCAGTTTCATATGTGAACTTAAAAGTACAAGAACAGACACTTTGAATTACAGGCATTCATTTGTAATCTATATAGACCTAAAGAGTGGCAATCCAACCGGCATGCTACAGGCCCAGCACACAGGGTGCGCTGGGCTCCTGCCTGTGCCCCCGGGCAAGTATGTGAGTGTGACAAGAAGGATCACATCACACAGAGTCATCTGTAAACTAACTAATGTGCTTTCCAAACAGAAGTATCAGATAATGACTCTCTTTCCACAGTAACACATATGGTTACTTCATACCCCTAAAGCTGCACAGTACTCTTTCTCTATACAAATAAGCAAAGTCACCAATCCTCTGTTTACTGGCATTTAAGAGATTCTTAAGACTTCCCATAGATAGGACAGGCATGGTGGCTCACACCTGTAATCCCAGCACTTTGGGAGGCCAAGGCGGGCAGATCATAAGGTCAAAAGATTGAAACCATCCTGGCCAACATGGTGAAACCCTGTCTCTACTAAAAATACAAAAATTAACTGGGTATGGTGGCATGTGCCTATAGTTCCAGCTACTCGGGAGGCTGAGGCAGGAAAATCACTTGAAACCCAGGAGGTAGAGGTTGCCGTGAGCCGAGATAGCATCACTGTACTCTAGCCTGGGTGACAGAGAAAGACTCCGTCTCAGGGAAAAAAAAAAAAAAAAAAAAAAAAAAAGACTTTCCATAGGTAAGTAACAATTCAATAAACATTCTTATAAGTACAACTTTGTACTTTTCTTAGCATAAGCAGAGATTGAACCAGACATAAACTACACTGTGAATGCTTCCTTCTGGTAATACACTGGATTATTCAGACAAAATCTTCCTCCTGAGGTCAACTAAAGATGTTAGATGAAATACACAAACTTCTCCTTAAAAGCACCGAAGGGTTGATGAGATAGCAAAGAGACATCAGGCCAAAGCCTGTGATGAGGCAAGAACACAGAAAGGGAGGCAAAGAACCAAAGGCTGATTTTATCTTAAGGTGACAGATCAAGAAGAAATTAACCAGAATAGAGCATAGTGACCAAAAAACTGAAAAACACAAAACTAAATGGAAGAGTGGGGCATAGACGATGGCTCAGAACTTTCCTGGACTAATTAAAAGATATCAATTGGTATAGTCAAGAAGCCTATATCAATCCCAAGAATAATAAGGATTAATCCAGTATTATGTTTCAGCTATATTTCACACTTTTTAAAAGGCTAAAAAAGATAGTGTTACTTGAACCCACACTTGTACCCCTTACTCTGAGTACATGTACGCAGGATGGCAGGATAGGAGGCAGAGCTTCTCAACTAAACTGGAAGAAATCTATGATGGATGATGACCTCTCATAAAGCAAAAAAAAAATCAAAAGGTAACTTCTATCATACAAATAGGGCCTGGTGCTAGTAAGATAATTTGCTCAGAAAAAGAAACTTCTACTCATAGAAAGTAACTGTGAACTCTGAACTCTGAACAGTTGTACTCTTGGGGACTGGGAATTTAAGAAGGACCTTTTACTTTTTTATTTTATACATTTCTGCATTGTTTACAATTTCATTTTAATATCTTTATTGTAAAAAAAAGTAGTTTTAATTAATAGCAAGGTGAGAGATCATTATTAGTCTTCCAAAGAACAGATTATTTAGGAACCATATTCAAAATTTTTAAAATGAACATTTTACAACCTACCAGACATTCATCCCCTAAAAATCCCTAAATAACAAGCAGTAAGGATTCCTTACTATGACTAAAATACTGTATTACTATATATATATATATATATATATATATATATATTTTTTTTTTTTTTTTTTTTTTTTTTTTTTGAGAAAGGGTCTCACTCTGCTACCCAGGCTAGAGCGCAGTAGCTTGATCAAGGTTCACTGCAGCCTCAAACTCCTGGGCTCAAGAGATTCTCATGCAGCAGCCTCTTGAGTAGCTGATACTACAGGTGCACATCACCAGGCCTAGATAACTTTTTAATTTTTCTGTAGAGACAGGGTCTTGCTATGTTTCCCAGGCTGATCTCAAACTCCTAGCCTCAAGCAATCCTCCCAGCTCAGCCTCCTAAAGTGCTGGATTACAGGTGTGAGCTGTCGTGACTGGCCACCATATTTCCTAAAGGTGTCTAAGAATTTTATATATATAAATATTTTTTAGAGAGAGGGTTTCCCTATGTAGCCCAGGATGAACTTGAACTCCTAGCCTCAAGTGACCCTCCCACCTCAGGCTCCTGAGTAGCTAGAATTACAGGCATGTACTATGAACCTAATGTTTTAGCATCATGCATTCTATCTAAAATATTTTAAGAGACTTGTTTACCTGGCCCACTGGTTGGCTGGACACTGCCACACATATCAAGCTCTTGTGATTCAAGCTGTCTGTATTTGTTAATATACTCTACTTCTGAGCTCCTCTGGCTGAGCGACCTGAAAAGAATAGTAAAAGTTAGTATGGTATTTCCAAAAAGCCAAGAAATCCTTGTGTACTAGAGAAGTTTTTCACATTAAGTCATGGGAAAAAATGCAAAGAGTCAATAAACAAATATACACTCAAACTCAGTTACCAGGCAGATGCAAATTAAAACAATAACAAACTTTTTTCACCCATCAAACTGTCAGAATAAATATTTTCAGAATATTTATGAGGAGAGATACATTTATGGTAAATGGATATGACCATTTATTCTGACGGGTAGTTTGCAGTATTTTTTTTTTTTTGAGGCAGGGTCTCACTCTGTCACCCAGGCTAGAGTGCAATGGTGAGATCATGGCTCAATGCAACCTCAACTTCCTAGGCTCAAGCAATCCTCCCACCTCAGCCTCTTGAGTAGCTGGGATCATAGGTGTACATCACCACATCCTACTAATTTTTTGTGTGTAGAGACACAGTCTCACTATATTGCCCACACTAGTCTCAAACTCCTAGACTCAAGTGATCTGCCTGCCTCGGCCTCCCAAATTGCTGGGATTACAGGCGTGAGTCACCACACTCAGCTGCAGTATCTGAAAACAGCCAGGCACAGTGGTTCACACCTGTAATCCCAGCAGTTTGGGAGGCCAAGGCAGGTGGATCACTTTGTGCTCAGAAGTTTGAGACCAGCCTAGACAACATGGTGAAACCCCATCTCTACAAAAAATATAAAAATTAGCCAGGCATGGTGGTTCATGCCTGTGGTCCCAACTACTCAGGAGGCAGGGGATGGAGGATCATGTGAGTCAGGAAGTGGAGGTAGCAGTGAGCCAAGATCATGCCACTGCACTGCAGTCTGAGCAACAGCAAGATCCTGTTTCAAAAAAAAAAAAAATTTTTAAATAGGTCAGGCATGGTTGCTTATGCCTGTAATCCCAGCATTTTGGGAGGCCAAGATGGGCAGATCACTTGAGGTCAGGAGTTTGAGACCAGCCTGGCCAATATGGTGAAACTCTGTCGCTACTAAAAATACAAAAATAAACCAGGCATGGTGGCAGATGCCTGTAATCCCAGCTACTCAAGAGGCTAAGGCAGATGAATCGCTTGAACTCAGGAGGCAGAGGTTGCAGTGAGCCGAGATCGTGCCACTGCACTCCAGCCTGAACAACAGAACCACACTACATCTCAAAAAAAATAAACAATAACCAAAACTTAAAACACATCTCTCCTACAATCCAACTTTTCCTCAGAATCTTTCTTAAAGCAGTATTACTATATTTAAACAAAGCACACGCAAAGACATGCATGAAAACATTGATTTGTTCAGCAAATATTTACTGAACACCTACTGCACACAAGGTACTGTCTCAGACACTAAAGATACAGTAGGAAACAAAATAAAGTCCTTGCCTGCATGAAACTGCCATTCTTGTGAAGGAGATATAATAGATATGTAAGATGCTGATTACAGATGTGGACAAAATTAAAATTGAGTGACAGTATTAAAAATTCCAGGGAGGAAGGGTATCTTTTCTTAATATTTGTAATAATTAAAACCTAAAAAGCATGTCCAACAGGGGACTAGCTAAAACGATGGCATACTTTAGTTAATGCGTATCTGTGGTTTTCTTTTTTTTGTTTTTTGAGACGGAGTCTTGCTGTGTTACCAGGCTGCAGTGCAGTGGCGCCATCTCGGCTCACTGCAACCTCCGCCTCCTGGATTCAAGCAATTCCCCTGCCTCAGCCTCCCAAGTAACTAGGACTTCAGGCATACGCCACCACACCCCGCTAATTTTTTTTGTATTTTAGTAGAGACGGGGGTATCACCATGTTGGCCAAGATGGTCTCGATCTCCTGACCTCGTGATCCACCCACCTTGGCCTCCCAAAGTGCTGGGATTACAGGCATGAGCCACTGTGCCCAGCCCCTAATTCAAATCATTTTTAAAGAGTGTTATGGCTCTATTCACGCCAACAGATAAACATGTCCAGGACATTAAGTGAAAAAAGACAATTGTGATTTGTGTTATACGGTATCACCTATGTTTTCCTTACCAATGTCTAGTTTAAATGCACTGTTGTCAAAGAGCCTATATGATACTGATTCTAGAAATTTGTGACAAACTTTATATAATAGTTAATTTAATGTCAACTTGACTGGGCCAAGGGATGCCCAGATAGCTGGTAAAGCATTTTTTTCTGGCTGTGTCAATGAGGGTGTTTCAAGAAGTTAGCATTTGAATCAGCAGGCTGAGTAAAGGAGACCTGCCCTCAGCAATGTGGATGGACAATACCAAGGCCACTGAGAGCCCACCCTGGTAGAATTAAAAGAATAAGGAAGGGTAAATTCTCTCTTTGAACTGGGACATAGAGTCTCTCCTGCCCTGGGACACTCGAGTTCCTGATTCTCAGACCCTCAGATTCCAAGACTCAACCAGCAGTCTCCCATACCAGGTTCTCAGGCTTTGTCTTGGAATGGGAGTTACAGCATCAGTTCCCCTAGTTCCCAGGCCTTCAAAGTCAGACTGAATTTCACCACTGGCTTTCCTTCTTCTCCAGCTTGCAGAAGGTATATAGTGAGACGTTTCAGCCTCTACAATCATGTGTGCCAAGTATCATCAATCTCCTCCTCTTACAGATCTAGATAGGTCTTTTTAGCCCTGTTTCTCTGGAGAACCCTGTCTGATACACTTTAATAAAATGCTGTTTGCATCAAAGCCAACTTTTACCTGTTCCAAAATATCAGCATTCCTCTGGTTAATGTTTGCCTGACATTTACTCATTAATTCATTCAACAATAACATGTACCAGGTGCAGCTGAGAGAGTCAAGAGGCCTGGGTGGCTCCCACAGGAGGCGGCAGGAAGAGGATAAGAAAAAGAGAAGAGCGGGAGGTACCAGGGAGGAGCTGGGAGTAACAAAGATTTTGGCTTTTGTTATGAGAAAGATGGGTTTTGAGCAGAGACAGAAATAACAGGATCTGACTTTTAGTTTAACAGTATGGCTCTGACCAGGGGAAGGGAAGCAGGTGATCATCTGAAAGAAAACGTTTGCAGCAAAAGAGTTACGAATTCTTGGCTGGGCATGGTGGCTCACACCTGTAATCCCAGCACTTTGGGAGGCTGAGGCAGGTGGATTACCTGAGATCAGAAGTTCAAGACCAGCCTAGCCAACATGTTGAAACCTCCTATCTACTAAAAATACAAAACTTAGCTGGTCGTGGTGGCAGGTGCCTGTAATCCCAGCTACTCAGGAGGCTGAGGCAGGAGAATTGCTTGAACCCAGGAGGCAGAGATTGTGGTGAGCTGAGATCAGGCCACTGCACATCAGCCTGGGGGACAGAGTGAGACTCTATCTCAAAAAAAAAAAAAAAAAAAGATTTTCTATAAATCAATAAAATAAGAAAAAATGCATAGAAATGTGACTTTTAATTTTGAAAGGTAAATGCATTAGTATTTTAATTAAAATACTGAAAAAAGAAAAAAAAGAAGTTTAATACCAGTTTCTCCTTAAATATTAACTGTATTTTTATCAATCCTTTTATTATGGCAAATACATATAACATAAAACTTATCATCTTAACTACTTTTTTAGAAATATTTCAGTTTATTTTAAAGTAAACTAAATTGTTAAGTAGAATATGAAACCGAATTTGTAGCTAGTACCAGAGAATGGACTTAACTGTACAGTGTTTAATGAGAATGGCTTCTATACAGGATCCCAAGAGACTTACAGAAAAGGGGCAAAGCCCTAATATTAAGCAAATAAAACTTACGTTTTCAACAGATTATATAAAAATTGACTTATACTTCATTTCTCATTTTTGGTATTTAGAAAGTACAGATTTAACAAAAGGTAGTCATATCCATTCTATGTACAATGTCAATTATAATTATGCAAACAAACTGTCAATCTGTTACCCAAAATCCCAGTGTTTAGCTTTCAAATCTTAAGTCATGGAATTGAATGAGAATTTAAAAGGGTTAAAATAAGCCGAGTGTGGTGGCTTATGCCTGTAATCTCAGCACTTTGGGAGGCCGAGGCAGGCAGATCATGAGGTCAAGAGTTCAAGACCAGCCTGGCCACCATGGTGAAACTCTTCATCTCTACTAAAAACACAAAAATTAGCCAAACATGGTGGCACATGCCTGTAATCCCAGCTACTCAGGAGGCTGAGGCAGAAGAATGGCTTGAACCTGTGAAGCAGAGGTTGCACTGAGCCAAGATCGCACCACTGCACTCTAGTCTGGGTGACAGTGTGACTCTATTTCAAAAAAAAAAAAAAGAAAGATCTGTAGATTCTGGATATCAGCTCTTTGTCAGATGGGTAGATTGCAAAAATTTTTCCCATTCTGCTGGTTGCTGATTCACTCTAATGACTGTTCCTTTTGCTGTGCAGAAGCTGTGGAGTTTGATTAGGTCCCATTTGTCTATTTTGGCTTTTGTTGCCAATGCTCTTGGTGTTTTGATCATGAAGTCCTTGCCTATGCCTATGTCCTGAATGGTTTTGCCTGGGTTTTCTTCTAGGGTTTTTATGGTGTTAGGTCTTATGTTTAAGTCTTTAATCCATCTGGAGTTAATTTTAGTGTAAGGTGTCAGGAAGGGGTCCAGTTTCTGTTTTCTGCACATGGCTAGCCAGTTTTCCCAACACCTTTTATTAAACAGGGACTCCTTTCCCCAATGCTTGTTTTTGTCAGGTTTGTCAAAGATCACATGGTTGCAGATGTGCGGTGTTGCCTCCAAGGTCTCTGTTCTGTTCCATTGGTCTGTCTGTTTTGGTAGCAGTACCATGCTGTTTTGATTACTGTAGCCTTGTAGTATAGTTTGAAATCTGGTAGCATGATGCCTCCTGCTTTGTTCTTTTTGCTTAGAATTGACTTGGCTATGCGGGCTCTCTTTTGGTTCCATATGAAGTTTAAGGTGGTTTTTTCCGGTTCTCTGAAGAAGGTCATTGGTAGCTTGAGGGGGATAGCGTTGAATCTGTAAATTACTTTGGGCAGTATGGCCATTTCCACGATATTGATTCTTCCCAACCATGAGCATGGAATGTTTCTCCATCTGTTTGTGTCCTCTCTTATTTGGTTGAGCAGTGGTTTGTAGTTCTCCTTGAAGAGGTCCTTTACGTTCCTTGTTAGTTGTATTCCTAGGTACTGTATCCTCTTTGTAGCAATTGTGAATGGCAGTTCGTTCTTGATTTGGCTCTCTTAAGTCTGTTATTGGTGTATAGGAATGCTTGTGATTTTTGCACATTGATTTTGTATCCTGAGACTTTGCTGAAGTTGCTTATCAGTTTCAGGAGATTTTGGGCTGAGACGATGGAGTCTTCTAGATATACAATCATGTTGTCTGCAAATAGAGATAATTTGACTTCCTCTTTTCCTATTTGAATACCCTTTCTTTTTCTTGCCTGATTGCTCTGGCTAGAACTTCCAGTACTATATTGAATAGGAGTGGTGATTGAGGGCATTCTTGTCTAGTGCCAGATTTCAAAGGGAATGCTTCCAGTTTTTGCCCATTCAGTATGATATTGGCTGTTGGTTTGTCATAAATAGCTTTTATTATTTTGAGATACGTTCCACCAATACCTAGTTTATTGAGGGTTTTTAGCATAAAGGGCTGTTGAATTTTGTCAAAGGCCTTCTCTGCATCAACTGAGATAATCATGTGGTTTTTGTCTTTGGTTCTGTTTATGTGGTGAATTACGTTTATAGACTTGCATATGTTGAACCAGAAACAAGCCCATTCAAAAGTGGGCAAAGGATATGAACAGACACTTTACAAAAGAAGACAGACATACATGAGGCCAACAAACATATGAAAAAATGCTCATCATCAATGGTCATCAGAGAAATGCAAATCAAAACTACATTGAGATACCATCTCACGCCAGTTAGAATGGCGATCATTAAAAAATCTGGAGAGAGATCCAAGATGGCCGCGTAGCAGCAGCTCAGGATTGTAGCTCCCAGTGAAAGCGCAGACAGCAAGTGGATGCCGCAATTGCAGACGAATTTTTGATGCACACAGATTGGGAGATTCCCAGCGAAGGAGCCACACGAGTTGCCAGCGCAACTCTTTTGGCCGGCGCGGTGCTTCTCGGTGCGGATTGTACGGGACTGGATGCCCTTTTAGTCGGGCTCTGCTGGTCCCATCCCCACAAGGAGAAGAGCAATTGGAAGTGCTGAGGACTGAGAACAAGCACAGCTGAACCCGGGAAGGCCCAGCTCTGTGGGGAAGGGGCGCCCCTCGAAGGAAAACTAAGAAACAGAAAAAACTTCATCACCAACAAGCCGGACGTCCACTCAGAGACCCAATCTGAAAGTCGGCAATTACAAAGATGACAGGTGGGTAAATCCACAAAAATGGGAAGAAACCAGTGTAAAAAGGCTGAGAACACCCAAAATCAGAATGCCTCTCCTCCCACAGGGGATCACACCTCCTCATCAGCAAGACAACAAGGCTTGACGGAGGATGAGTGTGATGAACTCACAGAATCAGGCTTCAGAAGGTGGATAATAAGAAACTTCTGTGAGCTAAAAGAACATGTTCTAACCCAATGCAAAGAAACTAAGAACCTTGAAAGAAGATTTAACGAAATGTTAACGAGAATGGACAACTTAGAGAACATAAGTGAATTGATGGAGCTGAAAAACACAACACGAGAACTTC
>PVKP010021563.1:0-38927 GCA_004027715.1 Plecturocebus donacophilus
AACGAGGACACCAGGGCTCAAAGAGGTCACATAACGAGGACACCAGGGCTCAAAGAGGTCATGGAAGCCGTCATGGGGACACAGCTGGCGCTGCAGGGGCAGGATGTGACTCTGAGCCCGACTCCAAACTGTCTCCGTGGACCACGATGGCGTGCAGCCTCTTGCAGCAGAGTGCCACGTCACGTTTTCACAGTTGGTGAGAAATTGGCCGGCTTTTCTTCAGTTTATTTCACTCTCACAGTTTCATAGGACTTGAAATCTTTTGTTGTCCTTCACGTTACACTTTTGCAGGCTTTTTTTCTCTCGGAATTTTGCGACTTGGCTGTCTCCTGCTCAGGAACTGTTTGTTCTCCTGTGTTTATGTTGCGGCCAGTCCTTCCTTACATCTTTCCTGTGGTCTTTCTGCGCATTGCTTTTTCTCTTTCTTTTTGAGACGGACTCTCTCTCTTGCCCCGGCTGCAATGCCCGGTGCGATCTCGGTTCACTGCGACTCCCACATCCCAGGCTCAAGCCATCCTCTCACCTCAGCCTCGTGAGCAGCTGGGACCACACGCACATGCCACCATGCTTGGCTTTTTTTTTAGTTATTTTACTTTTGGTAGAGATGGGGTTTTGCCATGCTGCCCAGGCTGATTTCAAACTCCTGGACTCCAGCAGTCTTCCCGTCTCAGCCTCCCAACGTGCTGGGATTGCAGGTGTGAGCCTCCACGTGCAGCCTCCTGGCTTTGCGTGATCTTCTCCTTGCAGTAACCAAAAGGGTTAGGGTGCAAACTAGGAATTCGGGTCAGAAGACACCTCGGGCGTCCTCTCTCACCTCTAGCAAGACCCACCCCTGGGAGAGCATCTGTGGCTTTTACCTCTTAGCATCCCTTCCTCATCAACATCCAAACTTTGCCTTAGGGGACCCATCCTTTCCCTTCTGCTATTAGAGCAAACACGTGGGAAGCACAATGCCTCGCCCCGAGCGACAACAGCTCGAACCCTGCGTCTCCGTTTCTTAACCGTGATAGTAGGTATCTCACAGAGTGGCCGTGAGAAGAAAATACATGCAGATGTGGGGCTTAGCCCAGTGGCTGGTAGAGAGTAAACACCATAAATATTAGTGATTTTCACTGTGAATCTTTACCCAGGCTGGGCCAAGGGAATGTTCCTTCCTGGAACTTGAATCTTAAGCAGAATGGCAAAAAGGCAGAAATCCATTACAGCTGACTTATTTGGGTGCTTGCGCCCTAAGGAAATGGCTCATCAGCTCCTGCTCCCTGGGTCCCAGGGCAGGCCTTGTTTCTGGTCCTTCTTGGATTTGAATCTCAGCTGTGTTTTTCCTGCACCCCCTTCCACCAAACGCCCTCCTCGGCCTCGTCCTGCTCACTCCCCTTCACCTTCCGTCTCCTCTCCCCTCCTGTCCTCTCTCAGCCCTCTTCTTCCCCCTCCTTCTCTTCCGTTTCCAGCTTACCGTAGCTCCAGCTGGTGTCTGATGCTCGCTGCCAAAGAGCATCTACCGAGTCAGCATGCCTTGAAAATGGCTCCTGAGCCGCGGCTTCAATGTCTCCGTGAAACAGCACCCCTTTCAGTTGGTCAACTCTGACTCCTAGAAAGTTCTTCCTCACATTCAGCCAAAAAAGAACCTTTACAGGACCCTGAGGCCAGAAAGTCTGGGTTTGGAGTCTGGCTCAAGTGTTTACTTGCTGTGTGCCTTGGACCCGCTGTTAATAACAGTCAGCACTGCGTGGGGTTGTGAGGATCACGGGTCATGATGTTTGCAAAGAGCAGCCACTGACAAGAGTAGGTTCACGTGAGCCCCTGTCTCCTCACCCTCATCCAGATCCCAGCTCCGTTGTTCTGAGCTGCCCAGAATAAGTCGCATCTTCCTTTTCAGCGGGGCGCGGTGGCTCCAGCCTGTCATCCCAGCACTTTGGGAGACCGAGGCCGGCGGCTCACTTGAGGTCAGGGGTTCAGGACCAGCCTGGCCAACGCGGTGAAACCCCGTCTCTACTGAAAATGCAAAAGTTAGCCGGGCGTGGTGGCGGGTGCCTGTGATCCCAGCTTCTCGGGAGGCTGAGGCGGGAGAATTGCCCGAATCGGGGAGGCAAGATGGTGTCATTGCGCTCCAGCCTGAGCAACAGAGCAAGACTCAGTCTCAAAACAACAACAACAACAACGGAGTAAGCAGATCTTCCTTTTCGTGCCAACTTTTTGGAAACCAAGACGCCGTATTCACGTCCCTCTTTCCTCCAGGCTCAGTACATCCCGCTTCCCCCGGACCCATCTGGAGACTTCTTGGCCTGTGAGGCCTAGCCCTTCTGGAAGGATCCAAACCTGTCTTCAACTTTCCCGCCTCTTCAGTTTGCCCAAAGTGAAAAGCAAACACTTTGGAAGGCCTGGTGTTGCAGTGTACCCACCTCGCCGGGGTCTCGGAGCCTATCCCGCTGCCCGGGTGAGGGTAGAGCCTGGGGTCCGGAGGACGGCGCAGGCAGGACGCAGGGGAGGCCACTTCCCTTCCCCGGCCCACCGCACCCGGGTCGTGCACAGGCTGCGCAGACACGCTCCCCGCACGTGGCTTTTCCCGCCCGGACCCACGCACGGCTGCGCCTACGCTGTGTCTGCTTCCTGACGTGCCAACCGCAGGCCTGAGTCATTCCCACTCACAGGAAGAGGCTTCACCGCGGGAGAGCAAGCGTCGGGTTGGCGATAGCATCACTCACCTGGCACACTGCAGCGTGGAGCACACCTGTCCATCACAATATGGCCAAGGATTTGTCACCGCCAGAAAGTCTTTATAAATGACGACATTAAGGCTTGCAGAGATTACGGTGTCCGCTCAGTTACAACAAAGGGACTTGCCCAGAATCACAGGGCCACCGAGTGACGCAACTTGCATTGAGTTGAGATGAGAGTCTTTTGTGACGTGCTTGCTCTGAAAGCTTCTGTTGCTGTTTGAGGATTCCTACGGCTCAGTCTACAAGCCATGCCCAGCCCTGAGCCTGCGGGGCCTCCAGTGGTCCCTTATCCGTGGTCACCGCAGACCCCAAGGAGCAGGTGGCTGGAGAGCCCTTGAACCTGTAGGCTTCCTGCTCGTAAGTAGGGGAACTTCTGGCTGAAGGGCCACGGCTTAATGGAAGACTCATTGTCAAGGCTGCAGGTGTGTCCGGAGAGAAGATAACGGACTGACGACTCGCAGGATCACGTCCTAGGGAGAGTCAAGTTCTATCTGTTCAGCCTAACGGTTTTGAAGCCCAAGGGAGCTTCTAACTGAGGGGCTTATTCTCACAGATTCTTGCCGAGATTTTAAGAAATCTCTCCACCTTTCTTCTCCTTTCTGGCCCCGTCCTCCTGCTCATCCCCTTCTTCCCTTCTTCCTCTTTTTATTTTTCAGCTTGACGTAGTTACAGTTGGTTTCTGGTGCTCGCTGCCCTTTCCAAGTCAGCAGGGGTAAAGTCACCCAGCCCTGGGCCCCTGGGCGCTCCCTGCAATGCTGGAGAGACTAAAAGCAAGAAACAAGTGGCCAGAGAAGTGACTTTACCGAACACTGGGTGTGATCCCGGAGAGGCAGACTGAGGAACCATCTTGGGAATCCTGGAAATTGGAGGACGGTCCCGACTCAGCCCCTTACTTGGCTCCCTGCTGCCTGCAGAGAAAATTAACGTGTTTTACAGCGTTCTTGGCCATCTGGCCGCAAACACCAAGCTCCACGTACGTTTTGGTCCGGCAGTGTGGGGTTGAGTTAGAGGCAGAAGTGGACTCTGGACCAGATCAAAGGCTGGCTGCACCAGGGAAAGGCGTGGAAAGCGCTGCCCCTCAGACTCGGCCGTCGGTGCCATGACCGTGTGCCATCGCCACGCCATGCCCGCAGGGTACTGCCCCTTTCCGTGGCAACGACCCAGGAGTTATCACCCCCTTTCTAAAAATCTGTTACATGATCCGCCCCTTAATTTGCATGTGATTAAAAGTCACATAAATACGACCGCAGACCTGCCCTGACCTGCTGCTCTCGGCGCACTGCCCGTGGGGAGCCCGCTCTGCAGGAGCCATCACGGTTGCCACCTCGATAAAGCTATTTTCTCTACCAGCAGCTCACGCTTGAATCCTTTCTTGAGCCAAACCAAAAGCCTTCCGGGCCAAGGCCCCAGATTCGGGGCTCACTCGCCTGCAGGGAGCTGCTCTGTAGTCTTCCAGAATGCCACGGCCCATCCGTCCATGGTGCCTGGGATGGACTTTTCCATCCCCAGTTCTCTGAAACTTTTACTTACTTTTTCAGGACATATCACAAATGTCGTGTCCTCTGCAGAGCCTTTCCCGGCATTTTCATTCCTTTCTCGCAGCATTCTGATCGTGGCTCTATTGCAGCGCTTCTCACGTAGTCAGAGAGTTCATTTTGTGGTTCAGTGCACAGACGCTGAAGCCAGACTGCCTGGATTCAAACCCCAGCTCTACCACGGACCAGCCTGGATACGGCCTCTGTTCTTGACTTTTCCTGTGTTAAATGTGGATACTAATGCTTATGTCTAAGAGTTTTGTAAGCGTTAAATGAGCGAACTCTGCTGAGCACTGGACCACTGCCTGGCATTCATGTTGGCCTCTGTGATCTGTCTGCATGCACCCGTCGTGGTCCCTGACTACTCACGTCCACTGGAGAATCAACCGTCGTGGTTAGGCTGCTTGCAGGCCCGCAGCTCACACACCGGGCCTGGAGGTCTGCACCCCTCGTAGGGACGGTGAATAGACGCAGACGTTCGTGGCTCCGAGCTTCTGGTTTCCACGCTATACTCTCCTGAGCTCCCAGCTCCGGCTCCGTCCCTCTTACAGGCCGCATCAGCCTGCACTGCTCAGCCCCTCCCTCTGACAGACCTCCTGGAAACCACTGTTATCACAGACTCGACGGTCTAAAACAAGGCAGCGTTTTTATTGGAACTAGGTCTCCAGCTAGTCTTGTGGGACTCTAAGTTGATGACTGCTCTCGGCCCTCAGAGGGCTCTGGGAGCACTGACACTTAGCACAGCCCTAGGTTTCGGTTTCTTAACTCAGACGCCATGTCTGAATAACTAGCATATCTAGCTCCTAGCACAGTACCAAACTCGGTGGGTTTTTTAAATCAGTGGATAGATGGATGGATAAATAAATGAATCAGCTCTGAGTGGGCCATCCATTAAGTTTGACGCCCCCATGCATTCCTACAGTGCAGTGGTCAGTGTGGTTGACTCCAGCTGGGTTTTCTGTTACTGATGGCTGGAAGCATCCTAATTGAAACACACCTCCAAGTGCTGCTCATTTATATTTTCCTCATCTGGAATACCCTTAAGTTTCTTAAGTTTTCAATACAGTGGCAACAGCTGGAATAAGAAAATGGCCTAAGAACATCTCGTGCTCCCCAGAGTGCTGTATAGGCAAAGAAAGGGAGGACTACGAGGGTAAATATAGTTGGGTGCTTCAGATAATCTTGTATTTCTTCCAAGCTTTGGCTTGGTATGGAGATAACCGATTACTTAGAATCATAGAGATATTAAAATTTAAAAGTAGAAGGCACAGTTGATGTAACTTAGCCCCAGGGCACTCAGTTCTTTAAGGGTTAGAGTTAGGACCTGAGCTCCTGTGTCCCGAGACCCTGATTCCTGAATTTCCCTGGTCCCTCTCTGCCTCATTAGCTTTTGTCAGTTACTCATGTCCCTTTTGCCACAGGCAGAGCTGGTGCTTCAATCCCAGGGTTGGGCGTGAGCTCAGGCGCGAGGCACAGGGTGGCTGTTCTGGGGCGCCGGGCTCGCCGAGGGGGCGAGCTTCGGCAAAGTGTGGTTTAGCCCTTCAGGATTTAAACCTTCATCCCATTTACCCATAGAAATCTCCTCCCAAGATTCGTGAGGGTTTTCCCTGAACCTGTCAAGATCGTTCTCATCTGCCCTAGCGTTTCACCGCTCACTCAGCACACTTCCTTTTGCAGCTCGAGGGGTTGGTTGAATGGAGGAAGCTAATATCTTTGTTTTGTTTTAAATTGTTTTGTTCAGAAATTCTGCTTTTTCCCGTGAGCTGTTTGTAAGGCTTTGAAAGGAGAGCTCAGAACTACATGGAGTAACTTATTTGGGGCAGAGAAAGAAATGTGTTAGCACCAAGTTGCATTGTCTTAGAAATTAAAAGGGCCCCACTTACATTCAATACGGTGATGTTTACATCCAGCCAAAATTGAAGTGCTCAGTCATAGGGCGTTAAATGAATTTTGGTAAATCCAAGAGTAGGAAACTATGTAACCCAAGGACTTAGCCAAGGGCGGAGGTGATATACATACCCTGACGTTAGTCTAAAGAGTACTGCACAGATGCTAGGCTTTGATAATTCTAGTGCAGTGGTAACATCCTTACGGAAAGAAAAGATACAAGCACATTACATTGCCTTTGGGTGCCATTTTCTTTGACTACACTCTTGATAATCATTAAAAAGGTGAAGAAGATGTGCATCTATTGACGTCGAAAATGTCCCTGACATATTGTTAAGAGGAAAAAAAGCAGATTACCAAGAAGTATTCATAATACAATTCCAATTTTGTAAAAAAGTTTTTTAAGTGTAAAAATGGGGTAGAAAGCTATCAGTATTTTAATAACACTTATAGGTGATTTTATCTCATGTTTAGATTCTTCTATATTGCCAACATTTTTACAATAATACACTATTACTTTTGTAATTAGGAATATGCTGGAACAGTTTGAAAAATAGAAAGCTTTCTGTCTATGTTTGGTCCCAGATATTTGTTTATGAAAGGGACAGTGCTGAGTGGGTTGGTCCTCGCATTGATAAAGTCAGGTGATCAATAAGTATTATTTCCCTTCCCCATGAAGAAAGGGAGGTAGGAAGATGCCATGCTCAGTGCAGGTGTGAGGAGGAGACTCTTGAATCTGAAACTCTTGAGAAGGAGATGTATTCCTGGAGTCCCCAGACAGAACTGGGCGTCATTCTCTCCCATCCGGAGACCAAGTTAACTAGGTTGTAGCATCTCTAGTACTCTCACCGCCGTAGTTAAGCAACATTACACCTTCAATAAGCTTTTATGGGCTAGGCTGGTAAGCTAACTACCCTTTATGACATTATTTCTATGGGAACACATGCTCCAAATTCCACACCACCAATTTACATTGAAGCTTTTAAGATACAACTATTTTCAGTTGGGAAACCTGCTTACCTGCCCCCTCCCCTTTATTCACTAATAATTTTAAAAATCTCTATTATTTTGTAATAGATTACAAACTGGAGAACAAGTCTTTCGGCTTATGCTTCATTTGTTAACCCAGCACACAGTCAAAGGAGTTTCAAGATTGGAGGGATCTTAGAAATTGGCACCTAATTCGTGAAGGAGTATGACTGCTCGGCGATTGGCAATCTGGCTGGAGTTGCCCAGGGACGGAGCAGCTATGCCAGGATTCACGTCTTCCCCAGCTCTCCTCCCGTCTCCCTTCCTTTTCCACAGTATTGGAAAAGGCATTAAGGAAATAATTCTTCGTTTCGGGGGCATGAACTCATTTGCCTACCACATTTGAGGTCAGGGACGGTTCCTGTAATCTTCTAGCTCCTCTAGCATTTGGGGCAGTTTCAGGACCATCCAGAAATGGTGCTTAATAAATCCTTAAAAACCGTATGAGGTGGTGGAAAGAATACTGGACTAGCTGGAGGCGCCAGTCTTGGCTAGCTGCATGAGTCTGCAAAAGTCACGAAAGGAAGGAATAAGCATGCTTGTTTCAGAAGATGTTTCCGTATTTGACAGGCGAAGACTGCACTGAGAAGTGGCCTTAGGCCTGTGGAACAGATCTTAACTTGTTTGGTAAGAGGCTTCCAGGTTGGGGAAGGGATGGAACATATTGGCCTTTTTGGTGGTGGTTTCAATTACTTTGGAGATTTCAATTACTTTGGAGGTAAAATAACCTTTTTTGACCTCCTAGACCTAGAATAGTGACCTTTGACCTTTTTTGGGTCAAGAGTGCTTTGTGAATAGATCAAGACTATGGTCCCTCTTCCCCTAAAGCTTTGGGATGAACACAGGGGCTTCTAGGCTCCATGAAGCCCACCAAAATATCTTCGAGGGGTCCATGCAGGTAATACGGATCATCTTTGGATTAAATTCCAAATTATTAAGCTCAACAGATACTCATGATTTTGCCAAAGATGTTTAAAAACAGCTCAAGAGCAGAAGTTTTGCATCCCCTCGCAGAAAACTTTAGGGTCTAGAATCATCTGTAGAAGTTGTTTCAGGACCTAGAGAGGTCAGGAAACCATGCCTTTTCTCTGGTTTTCAGTGAGTTAAGCTCCAGGGACTTTCAGCTAAGTGCCCAAACAGCCTCATAGAGGATCTATGATCAATACTTGGCCCATTCCACCCTCAGGGAAGTCCCCAGGTTTCCTGATTCTTTGAGAGATCTGGCTTCTGCTCCTGACATTACACAAATTGCTTTCCTACTCTGGGCCTCGGTGTTCTCATCTGGGCCAGTGGATCTTCAGTTTCTCTTCAAGCTCCAGCGTTCTGGAATCTGATTCCTTGACAGCTGCATGGCGCTGAGACAATCCTCTAAGAGTCATGAATTTTGCAGTTCCCAACTTTGGTTTGCTCCTGTCGCTGAGGAAATTTCTGTTCAAAAGTCAATTTCCAGAGCAACTATCTCAGAAGCATTTGGCTTCCTCGAGGAGTTCAGGAGACCCGCAGGAAACAGACTTTTTGGGGTTTTTTTGCTCTAGGGAGAAAACTCATTAAGAGCCACCTCAGACAGCAGATGCCTGCTAGATGCACGTATATATCCAAATGAAACTTTCACCCAGAGGACCAGAAAAGGCAAGGCCAGCATGAGAGATTTAGCTGTGTCCTAAAGAAACCGACATCTCTACTCTTAGGCATTCTCCCACTTCCATGACTCACCTCCCCTCATTCCAGAAAGTCACAAACAGGAGTTAATTTATGGGTCCTGTCCAGAGGTCTCTAAGTAAGCCCCAGGCAAACTTGATTTCAGGCCCCAGAGAGGAAGCTAATGACTTGTAGTTACTTTGCTATTGTTTTCCGAAAACAATCTGACTTCCTTTTTGATAGCCTCAGAATTCCTTCTTTACAAATGAAGGCGCTGGAGCCAGGGAGGGCTGAGCTGGCCAGCTCAGGAGCACAGTGCTCTCAGGGCAAGGTCCCCTTTATTCACAGGCTGCAGAGGCTCCTTGGAGGATGGTGGCAGACGCTGTTTGTGAGTGGAGGGACTTCTGTGCTGCCTGTGCCCCCTCCTAGGGTGTCAGCTCTATCCCAGAGCATGTGACGGTAACTAAGGGGTATGGTGTCCAAAGAACAAATCTGTGACAACGATCTTATTATTACCATTTTACGACAAAGAGGTCGAGGTCGATGCTCATTGACTTGCCTGAGATCACAAAACAAGTGGACAAAGTTAAAATTCCATCTGAGGTCTCCCGACTCCAAGTTCGCCTCTCTCAAAGAGGCTGTGAAGATGCAGAGAGAAGCCATCTGTCCAAAGCTGGCCGGCTTTGGGCTGTCCCCCGGGAAGGGAATCTTCGTGGTAGATGAGAATCTACATTTGGGCCACGACGGTGGGGGCTCACGCCTGTAATCCCAGCCCGTAACCCCATCGTTTGGACTGGGAGGTGGGGGTAGCAGTGAACTGAGGTCGCGCCTGGGCAGCAGAGCAAGACTCCATCTTAAAAAAAAAGTGTCTGCATTTGAAATTTACTGTGTGAGTGATAACTCTCCTTTCTCCTGCTCGGGGCTGGTTTTGGGGAGCTATTTCTGCACCTGCCTTCTACTGGAGGTGCCTGTGCTGGAGGTTCTCAGCAGAGTCTCTTCCTGCCACGGCAAAAGATCCCCCTGGATTTCTCTGCAGTAGACGGTGCCCCACTGACTTTCTCTTGACTTTTAAACATGGTGTTTATGAGACTTTTTTTTTAAAGAGAGTTAGACTTTTCTCATTTTTGCGGCTGTGAATCCCCTCACTACCCCCGCCCACGACCATTGCCACGTAGAGAGAAAGCTGGCAATACCCTAATCTCTTGTACGTAGACACACTTCTTGGGGCACAGGGCTCTCCCCAGACATGAGGAGCTTCAGGGCAGAACTTGGGTCTCATTTATCTTTATATGCCCAGTCCTTGCACACAGTCTGTTCTCAGTATGCCTTCACTGAATTAAGGACTCATGAACGAATGGCTGTATACAGCAGGTGCTGCTCCGCAGTCTCTAGGAGGAACAGCTGTGAGGGAAATACAGGCTTACCTGGAAGAGTGGATGCAATGTGCTCTCAGGTCCAAAGGGCAGCTTACATGTGAGCGGCACCTTTGGATGTGTGTAGCGCCCAACCTGCTTGGCTGCATCTGGTGGCCTTGCTGAAAGGAGGCAATGAAGGTGGGCATATACTGACAGCTATAATCGTCATCACCCACGTTTCCACTGTAAAACCTTATCTCCTTTTAGGGTACTCTCCCATTTATAATCTAATTTTCATCTTCAGAATAAATGGCACAATTCATTGTATCTATATGTCTATCTCTCTGTATATTTAGTGATGTATGTATATAGGTAGAGGTATATATTGTATATTATATGTAATATATGTGAGAGAGAATATTTAGCACTCACTACACGCTGAACATGATATATATCTCACTCAATCTTCATCAACAACCCCAAACTACTATTATTATCCTCATTTTAAAAGTGAGAAGGAGATAGAAATAGGTCACATGGTTGCCAAGTGGTGGAGCCAAAATCTGAACCTGAGTCCTCTTAACCACAAGGTTATTTGCCTCAAGTCCTGTCCATTCTACCTTGAGTGTTCAGCTGACTGAACACACGACTAACCTTTGAAAAACCAGGGAAAAGTTGTCACCTCCTAAATGCCTCTAATCCCATTTAATAGCTTGACCTTAGGAGCTAACATTGACTCTAGACACGAATCTGGGAGGAAATATAAAACCTTTGTTATTTGTATTAGTGCGTTTTCATACTGCTAGAAAGAACTGCCTGAGACCACGTAAAAATTTATAAAGGAAAGAGGTTTCATTGACTCACAGTTCAACATGGCTGGGAGGCCTCAGGAACTTACAATCATGGCGGAAGGCAAAGGGGTAAGTAAAGCAAGAAGGAGAACTGCTGAGTGAAGGGGGAAGGGGCCCCTTATAAAACCGTCAGATCTCATGAGAACTCATTCACTATCACAAGAACAGCATGAGGGAAATTGCCCCGAGGATTCAGTGACTCCACCTGGTGTCTCCCTGGACGTGTGGGGATTATGGGGATTACAAATCAAGATGAGATTTGGGCGGGGACACAGAGCCCACCCACATCATTATGGAATTAGGCTTTGAACACTGAGGGCTAGATGATCAGGACAGGTACAGGATATTACACCTCATTGTTACACACAAGGAAATGACTGTATTTCAGAGTGATTTGTCTGAGGGTGTCTGAGTTAACAGCATACTTGGCAAAAAGTTTCTTGATCATGTGTCTTATGAGTTTTTTTTCAATAGACCACCTAATACTATACCTTGGACGTGACTGAAACACCTTTCAAAATAGAGGGGAAGCAAGTCCTTTTGAGTCTTGTGAGGTAGGTAGGCGGGGTGGATCAGGGAGGCATAAGTTGTTAAGAGGGATGGTGCACATCCCTATGTGCACCAGGGTGCACTACGAACTCAAGACCTCGCTTATAATCAGACCGAAATAGGAGACGCTGTCTTCTTGCTTTGAGAGATTTCCCTCTGGATCTAGAGGGCAAACATCATCCCCAAATCTCCCGGCTCAAGATCCCACTTTTTGCTGTAGAATGAAATCCCCAGTCCCAGGACTCTCGGAGTTCAAGTGAAGCTGCACCCAGCTGTTGCCTTCATGCCCTGACTTCAGTGGGAGGGGATCAGGCGTAGCTGGCACTGGATTCCCTCTCTGCTTCTCATGTCCATGGAGGCTGCTGTTCCAAGCCCACCACGAGAGCTCTTGAGCCTGGGATCCCATCTGCCTTAAGCCTAAGAAGTATGGACCTGATCTTGACGTTCTCTTTGGGATTAAAGTTTGAGATATGATGAGAGTAGGCTCACAGATCAAAACACCAGGAGCAAGGAAGTCTGTGTTTCTTTTGCTTTCTGCTTCTTGGAACAGAGTGTTCTTGCCCTTTTTAGCCAGTAAAAGCCTTAAAGGGGACGGCTTATGCCTGTGGTGTCTGCATCTTAACCAGCAGAAAAGTGTGACCTCAGCCCACTAACTGTGGCCTCAATTACCCATTTATGCCTTCCAACGAGGCACAGAGGACTCACTGTTCTTGCAATCAGATGCTGACAGATAATTTGCGTGTGTTATCATGTAGGCTGCGAGAGAGGCAGCCCTTGAAACATCTGGACCACGGTGTCTTGGGAAGGAAACTCAGAGTCAGAGATCCATTGGGTGGAGAAGACATTGGAAGGTCTCCTCATTTGCCCCTTGCCTCTAGAGAGAAGAAAAAAAGAAGCAATTTTTAGTACGCCAGTTTTCAAAGACTTGTGAAGAAGGTGATGGTGCCTCTTCCTGGAAGTCTGTGAAGGCTGAACCGCCTTCATAATCAGGGCTGAATGCCGTCTCTCCTGCCAGGGTTGGAGTCCATGCTTTTGTGCCATCTGCTGATCTCTTTGCCTCTACCTGGAAGGCCCTGTGCCCACCTCTTTCACCAGGTCAGTAGGTTTCATGAGAATTTCTTCTGCAGATATGAGGGGGAAGTGCCTGATCTTTTGCACCCGGTGGACCTTTTCTGTACTCATTGAGTAATCTTGGACAAATTACTTAACTTCTCTGAGTCTGCATTTTCTTTTCTGTGAAATGGAAACAGTAACATACGGTCTATCCTTCAGTGTTGTGAGGTGAAAATACCTGGTACGTAGAAGGACTTCAATAAATGTTCCTCACAACCATAAAAATAAAAAAAAATCAGCCGGGCCGGGTGAGATGGTTCCAGCACTCTGGGAGGTTGAGGTGGGCGGATCACCTGAGGTCGAGAGTTCGAGACCAGCCTGACAAACATGGAGAAACCTTGTCTCTACTAAAAATACAAAATTAGCCGGGTGTGGTGACACATGCCTGTAATCCCAGCTACTCAGGAGGCTGAGGCAGGAGAATCGCTTGAACCTGGGAGGCGGAGGTTGCGGTGAGCAGAGATCGCGCCATTGCACTCCAGCCTGGGCAACAAGATCAAAACTCTGTCTCCAAAAAAAAAAAAAAAAAAAATCATGTATATTGCAGCAACATGGATGCAGCTGGTGGCCACTGTCCTAAGCAAATTAATACAGGAACAGAAAATCAAATGCCGCCTGTTCTCACTCATAAACGGGAGTTAAACATTGGGTGCTCACGAACATAAAGATGCAGCAATAGACACTGGGGCAAGAGTGTCTATCGTATAGAAGGAGGAGCGAGGGAGAGAGGCAAAGTGAACACCTGTGGGGTGCTACGCTCACTACCCAGGTCACAGGATCCGTCGTATTCCCAGCCTCAGCATCTGCAACATACCCCGATGACGAACCTGCACAGGTGCCCTTCTGAATCAGAAACGAAAGCTGAAATCAAAATTAAAATAAATAAATAATTCAATTCAAATATAAAAAGTAAATATTTCTTTTTCTTCCCCTTCATTTAGCACAACAAAGAGGTTACCCTGTATGCAGCTGTTTCCCAAATGGTTTTTTTCTCATGTAACTGAGCACTTTGTTATCCCATCACTGACACAATACGTATAGAATGCCACCGTTTACACTAATTGTTTTGTCTCGGCGGCTCTTTTCTACAATACAATGTCAGCCCCTTGTGACGGGGAGGGCCCTTGTTTGTCACACAGAGTAGGCTGGGCCCATAGGAAGGGCCAAGGATTCCTGTTGAGATAAGACCCTGATTATAGCTGAGAGGTCTTTATAAGGTCATTTTTCTGTCTTTTATCTCAAAGTTAAAGAATGTGAAATGTGCCTGGGGCAGTGCCTGGCGGTAGCAAATGTTGAATAGCTTATTTTGCAAGTCCACGTCTGCAGCCTTTCCTTCCAGGTGTGACGCAGTGACTCTTTGGCTGGACGTTGCCTCCCGTCTCCATCCCGAGTCCTCCGTGTTCTGCAATGTGTGGAACAGCCTGGGACCCCTCTTTCTAAGGCCCTTCCTTGTGCAAAGCGTGAGGAAGGAGGGGAGGGCGTGGCAGGAGCTCAGTTCCCACCCGTGGCCCTTCTCTAGCTCTCCCAATCTGTGGGCTCCTGGTCACGGGTTTGTCCGTTGCGCCTTTGCTGTGCGTTGGACATCTGCTTAGGGGCTTCCTCTGAGCCGTGTGTGGTCGCCAGGCCCGGCGCCTTGGCAGAATCCCCCGCATCCACAGCCCCACTGAAGTTTCTGTTGTGTGTTAGTCATTGCTCGAGCCAGGTGAGGAACAAAGCACATTTCCGAAGGCCTTCTGAGCAGCCAAGCTGTCCCCACGCCATGCTGAGCGGTGCCCGGCTGCAGAGCTGTTTGGCCTCGCCGACTTGGGATGACCCGGCCAGAGACCCCAGCCTTCCCCCAGCCCTGGGGCCGACTCCCTGGACCCCCTCTGGCAACCCGTCCAGCCTCCTCACTGCTTTACTTCCCCGTGAGCCAGCGCAAAGCGAGAATGTACCCGGCATGCCCGCTCTCCCCCGGGGTCGTGGGCGCACCCGGGCAGTTCTTCCCTTCCACACGGTCAGAGAAAATCGGAGCTCGCCTGTCCTCCGGCGGATCGGGGACAGGCGTGGACATTCCACCGTCCCTTCCCCACTTAGACCACCTCCCGGCGGCCACTGCCTGGGTTCCTCAACTGGCTGCTCCGGATGAAGACGCTAAGGTGCCCCCAGGCGTCCCCTGCTCTTGTAGACGCTGCGACGTAGGGACAAAGCCACAGTGTGAAAATATCTCTGCTTTGCAGAAGCAGGGCTGGCTGCGGGTTTCACATGCGGGATTCTATCACCGGACTTCGCTCCAGCCATGGCCAGCACAGGCAGAAAGGAGGCTGTAGTGTATTGTGTTTGTTGTGTTGTATTATATTGTACTGTGTTGTGTTGTGCTGCATTGTATTGTGTTGTGTTGTATTATATTTTATTGTATTGTGTTGTGTTGTATTGTTTGTGGTGTTGTATTGTAGTTGTGTTGTATTGTGTTTGTTGTGTTGTGCTGTATTCTAC
Organism: Plecturocebus donacophilus; assembly: GCA_004027715.1. NCBI lineage: Eukaryota > Metazoa > Chordata > Mammalia > Primates > Pitheciidae > Plecturocebus > Plecturocebus donacophilus. The sequence goes on from PVKP010021563.1 coordinate 15,150, forward strand.
TGTATTATGTTGTGTTGTATTGTATTGTTTGTTGTGTTGTATTGTGTTGTGTTGGGTTGTGTTGCATTGTTATATTGTGTTGTGTTTGCTGTATTGTGTTGTGTTGTATTGTTTGTTGTGTTGTATTATACTGTATTGTATAGTGTTGTATTGTATTATGTTGTGTTATATTGCATTGTGTTGTGGTTGTGTTGTATTGTGTTTGTTGTGTTGTGTTGTGTTGGGTTGTGTTGCATTGTGTTATATTGTGTTGTGTTGTTTGTTGTATTGTGTTTGTTGTGCTGTGTTGTATTGTACTGTATTGTATTATGTTGTGTTATATTGTGTTGTGTTGTATTGTATTGTGTTGGACTGTGTTGTGTTGTGTTTGTTGTATTGTATTGTGTTGTATTGTTTGTTGTGTTGTATTGTGTTGTGTTGTATTGTGTTTGTTGTCTTGTATGGTATTGTGTTGTATTGTGTTTGTTGTGTTGTATAGTACTGTGTTGTGGTTTGTTGTGTTGTATTGTATTGTGTTGTGTTGTATTGTACTGTATTGTTGTATTGTGTTGTTTGTTGTGTTGTATTGTGCTGTGTTGTATTGTGTTTGTTGTGTTGTACTGTGTTGTGTTGTATTGTGTTGTTTGTTGTGTTGTATTGTGCTGTGTTGTATTGCGTTTGTTGTGTTGTACTGTGTTGTGTTGTATTGTGTTTGTTGTGTTGTGTTGTACTGTATTGTTGTTGTATTGCGTTTGTTGTGTTGTACTGTGTTGTGTTGTATTGTGTGTGTTGTGTTGTGTTGTACTGTATTGTTGTTGTATTGTTGGTTGTTGTGTTGTATTGTGTTGTGCTGTGCCGTATTGTGTGTGTTGTGTTGTATTGTACTGTATTGTGTTGTTTGTTGTGTTGTGTTGTATTGTGTTATATCCTACTGTGTTAGTTTGCAGCCACGTCTACCGCACCTCCACGTTGCCAACGCCCTTCTGTGTGCTTTTCACACGCCCGGCCCCGGGCAGCAGACGACAGTCCCAGGCCACAGCCGAGGGGAATGCGGTGCACAGAGGCTGACTCGCCCACCGCACGGGCAGGATTCCAACCCGGCCAGGCTGGCCCGGGGTCCGCTCTGCTGCTGCGTAAAAGCGCGGCCATCAGGAGTCCTGCGCGTGCTCTCGCCGGCTGCCTTCCTCGCAGCTGGAAATTCAGCCCCGTCTCTTTCCTCTCTTGCTGTCCTCAGCTCATTCGCCCATTAAGGAAACGTCTTCGCAAAACCTCGAAACGCTCGTGGCCAGTGCTTTGTGGACAAGGCATGTCTCCGGCGCCTACGACCGTGTGTGACATTGACAAGTGGCCGTTCCTCTGGGCCTCAGTCTCCCTGGATGTCCCAGATGGTCACGGAGGTTTTCTTTAGCTCTCGTCCCCTGCGGCTCTTAGTCCCTGGTCTGCCTGACTTCAGTCCGCTCATGGCGATCTGTTGTTGACACCTCACTCCAACGGGGTCCACGGCCAAGTGTTTACGTTGAGGAATCTGGGGGCAGCCGGATGACGGAGGGTCTGAGGGAAGAGCTACCCCACGGCCTCTGAACCTGCACCTGCACGTGCCATCTGACAGGGGCCACCCTCGCTGTCCTCCGTTCAGTCCAGCTGGGAGACCTGTTTGCTGTCATGGAAGAGCAGAAAGATAAACGTTGGCAGGGCGAAAACTTCCAGTCCTGATTCTGATGCTTACTGGACACACTGGGTCACCATCGTCATGCTACTGACTTCTCTGAACCTCAGTTTCCCCAAACGTAAAATGCAGAAAAGGTCGACCTGATTGAATTAAAAAGTCGGGTGATGAAGATGAAAACAGGCAGTACACACATGAAGCCTCTGGCCCAGGGCCTGACGCGCAGACGGTGCCCGCCTGTCCTAAAGGAGAAGGGGAGAGAGTCTGACTCCGGGACTGAGCACTGCCGCAGGCCTTTGGGGCTCGGAGGTCAGCGCTTCTTTCCTTCCAGGTTAGTCCTGGTGCCTGTACCGAGCGCTGGAAGGCTGTGACTGGTGGGGTCGTGTGTTCCTGTGCCGGCGGACGCTCAGTTCATTCCTGTGGGCACAGACGTCCCGAAAGAGGCTTGTCATGTGAGCGAACACCCTCTTTTTTTCTCTGGAGGGGAAAAGAGTGGGACGAGGGATCTCTTGGGCAGTGCCAATCCTCCTGCGGATGCCCCAGGAGAGCCGCGGCCTGGAGAGTCTGAGTCCACGCAGCACAGTGGGGTGGGCAGGAAGAAGCCTGGGGGTGGTGGACCAGCGCCCGGGGGAGAGGCAACGTGGAGGACCGCTGGGAGGAGGAGGGAGGAAGGCTTTTAGAGCAAAGATCTAAGAGCTCAGAAGGGCAGGAGGGAGGGATTCGGAGGGGAAAGGGGTGGAGAGAGAGTAGGAAGCGGTGGGAGGAGAGAAGGCGACAGGCACGGTTGAAAAGAGGGTGGCTCAGAGGCAAAGAGCGTGGGCAGCTGGAGCCCTGGCACCAGCGCGCGAAGAGGCCAGCGGGGCAGCAGGTAAGGGCCGCGGAGGGTGAGTGACGGGAACGAGCGGGCAGGAAGCAGGCAGACGCGGCTCTGGGCCGGGTGGAAGCCGAGCTCTCTCCACCTGTGCGTTTCCTCTGTCCCTTCACACTTCCCATGACAGTGAGGTGCGGATGTAACGCAAAGGAAGGCAGATGGCTTCCTTGATTCACAGGGAGCTGGAGAACGGCAAGTGGGGGCCTCGGGGCTCCAGCCTGCCCCTGCGGAGTTCAGCCCTGGGTGCCTCTTAGCAGTGGGTCGCCAGTCAAGCCCCAAGAGCCTGTCACAGGGAATTGCCTTTAAGAATAAAACCAGCAGTCTTCCGATGCTTCTTCCAGGCATGCAATCTTTTCCGAAATGCTTTTTGCAACATGGAGGGGAGTGCTTTGAGTTTTTTTTCTCCCTAAGGCATGTTGGAGGGTTTAAAAATATTCCCTGCTGAGTGTCCTGCAGAGGATCCGTCCCCGCTGTGCAGTGGCCACAGGCGACAAATCCAGGCTGCCACTCGCAGCCACAGGAAAGAGCCCCGGGAAGCGCCCGAAGCTCTCCCTTCACCCGTGCCATGTGGGACACCAGGGGCAGAAGGACTCTGTGGTTCCTTCCTGGACCTTTCCTGTGAGCCTGTGGTGGGAGAGCTCAAACTCCGGGCCTGGGAGGCCTCGTAACAGACACCCGCCCTGGGCCTCAGTTTCCTCATCTATAAAACGGGGGATTGGAACTAGAAGGTTCCCTCTGGTTCCATTCAGCAGTCACGCTGTGTAAGGCTCTGACTCCACAGGCTCACATGCAGCTCAGAGCCGCTGGAAAGGGAGGCTCAGCGCCAGCATTTGCCGTCTTGCTCTGTTGCTCAGTTTCCCCTTGTTCCCCTCGCAGGGTTCCATTATAGCCGAGGGGCTCCTGGTTCTCACGCCCCAGCAAAGCACGGGGGCGGCTGTGTCTGGATCAAGGCTCTGGCCCAAAGAGGTCCAGGGGCTGGAGGGAAGGCAGGCAGCGCAGAGAGCACTGAACAGGGAGTCAGGAGACCTGAAACCAGCAAAATGGAAGGGAGAAGACCCCAAGGGGAGCCCGCCTGGTGCTGTGGCCCGGGGCTGGGGACACCCGCTGGCATTTAGAGGCCTTGCAGCCTGACTTCCACGTCCGCAGGCCGAACGGTCTCCGTCCCCTCCGCCCACTGTCCCCAGAGGCCCGGCCCTTGATTCACGGCTCCCGAGGGAGAGCTCTGAACTTTCCACCTTCCTGCCCGTTCCGGGGCTGGCAGAGTGGTTTGGAGAGGGCTCCCCTGGCCGTCGCTGCACGCCTGTTTGTCACTCAGCCCCTGCGAGTGAGGCGTCCCGGTGACCACAGCCCGCAGAGCAGAGGGCACCGGGAGGGATCCTGTGGCTCCCAGCCCAGCACCCTAAGCACCCCCCCCGCACGCGCGGCGCTCCCAGGCCGCCCGCTTGCTCTCTGCCTGCGGACCTCAGAGGGCTGCTCGCCGGGCTCCTGCCTCAGTGCTCCTGCCTCTCAACGGCCTCACTCCTGTGTCCTCTCCCAGTGCCGCCTGAGGTCTGAGCACGCTGGAACTGAGAGGCCTCTTCCACGCCAGCCTCCTTCTGCGACAAGCGAGGAGAACGAGGCCTAGAGAAGGGCACGGCTGGCGGGAGACGACCCCGTGAGTCAGGGCTGCCTGGGGACACGCTGGCCTGCTCGCTCGTACCTGGCCCTCTGACCTCCCCGGGGGCGCTTCCCCGCCTCTCCCCCTGGTCCTTCTGCCTGAGCGGCTCTGCCGTTGTCCTGCGGCCCTGACTGGCACCCGCCTCCCTGCTGGTCACCGGCCGTCCCCACTTCCTAGGCCAGGAGGCCCGTCCGTGCGGGTCGATCACGACAGGGACTAGATGTCATGCCGTCTTCAGGGCTGCGGAGCCCCAAGGCCAGAGCTCTATCCCGTGTCCTAGGGAGGGACTCACCGGGGACTCCAGGAGCTCTCTGTGTGAACAAACTCCTGGAAGCGCCAGGCTGGGCGAAAGGGAGAGACGACCCTTTTCCTGGGAAGGAAGCTGACTTCCCTCCTGTTGTCGGAAGCTGCTGGCTGCTGTGATGGCCGCTTGGTGCCGCTTTGAGAATCAGTTGTTTCTGATGTATCAGCAAATAAAGTTCAGTATTCAACAGCCCACTGAGAGTCGGGAGGTCACAGAGTCAGAGGTGCTGGAAAAGCACAGAGGGGCCGTGGGGTTTGTCTGACGCAGGCGTGGGGCAGAAGGAAGCGCTTGGGCATTTGGAGTCACGTTTGGCTAGGACTTTGGCTGTGTGACCTTGGGGAAATTATTGAGTGTCTCTGACACTCAGTTTCTTTATCTGCCAAAGATGCTAATGAATATCTTCCTCCTAAGGTTTTATGATGGTTAAATGAAGTATTTTAAACGGCTATCACGTAGAAAGGCGTCCCGTGAAGTGCAACTCGGAGGAGGCGCTGCCGGTTTTTATGACCACAGGCTTTTTTCTAGGACTGCTTAGGCGACCCTCTAAGCAGGAAGTCCGAGGCTCTGGACTGGCCTCTTGGTCTGCCAGTAACTGGCCGTCCTTCACGACTGAGCAAGTCACACTCCCCCGATGTTCTAACTTAAAGACGGAGGAGCCTCAACTCTTCTGTTCCACAAGGGCGCAGCGTGAGCTCAGGGAGGGGAGACCGAGGGTCGCAAAGAAACAGCTGGAACCAGAGAAAAGCCTCGTTCACGAAATGGTGGCTTTGCGTTTCACGGGGGATTTCCAGAGTCTTCCTCCAACCCGGCCACTCCAAGGTTCAGAACCTCGGGAGAGGCCGGAGGTGGCCGGGGGGAAGATGTCCTCACCCTCAGATCACCGAGCGGGCAAGCCCCGCTGTCACCCAGGCAGGGCCGAGTCTGCTTCAGGCCCTTGCTGCGAGCGCACTGCGGCTTGGCGATCAGATTCACACGTGCCGCAGCTCCTCAGAAGAAAGGCCTCATGACATGGGGCCACGTGGAGTCCAACTCCAGGCCCGAAAGCTCGAGTTAAAGACACACTAGGAGGCAGGATGCACTCGACACAGGACTGACGGTGGCCTGACTTGAGTGCGCCCTGCACCTCCATGATTCCCCAGCTCTGATTCAGGAGGTCTGGACGCTTAGTGAAACAACGAATGTGTAGACAAATGACTATCCGTCGTCCGGACTTTTCCTAGCTCTGACAATTACCCTCTTGTACCTGGGCCACATGAGGGTCCTTGCTGTGCTGCCAACCAGCCCGAGGCACTATCAGATTCTGCATCAAGGTGTCTGGTTGGATCGTGTCGAGAGGAGGTTTTACTGGAAATGTCAGGACAGAAAACTAGGAACTAGTATTATTGAGCGCCTACATGCCAGATACTGTTCCAGGCGCTTCCACGTATCCGCACATTAGACTATCGCCATGAGTAAACATTCCCATTTTTCAGCTGGGTTGGAAACTGGGAGGATAAGTGACTTGCCTAGGGTGACAGCACTGGAGAGTGACACAAGCAGGGCCCCAGCCCCACCGTCCCTCAGAGACCGCAAGTCCCTCTGCCCAGTGACTGCTGTTCTGTTCTTACTACGATTTCCCATCCATGGAACACCAGAGCCTGCTGTTAGGCCAGCTGAGAACGGGGCAGCAGCCAGGAGCACTTGCTGGCTAAAAAAGGAAATAACTTTCTATGTGTGAATTCAGGCCAAATCAGGGCAGAGGTCGAAGAGTCTGGGAATCCTGGAGGCTGTGGGCTGAGGGCCCCAGTGTAATAACACTTAATTCTAGGAACAGTATATGCAAGAGACGGCCAGCCAGTAAGCCAGAAGCTAAAAGGGTCTCTCATGAGGCAAGGCGAAGTGGGAAAAGTCCTGCTCTCAGAGCTAAGAGACTGGAGTTCTGGGCACAGGTTTGTCATCATCTATCAGTCCTAGTCCTTGATTTTCTTTCCCTTGTCAGAGACATAGAGAGGATGTGGGCTTTAGAGTGAAGCCTAGCTGGGTTCAAATCCTTTATGCAGCATTTGCCAGCTGTGGTACTTAGCACAAGTACTTAGTCTCTGAACCTCAGTTTTCTCATCTGTAAAATGGGGCACTACTACTTTCCTTGCAGGGTAAATGGGAGGGTTAGAAAGTCAGTTATAAAGGGCGTCACACGTGGGAAATACAACGTAGTGTTGTTGTCAGTACGACTTAACGTCCCCGGACCTCTAACATCTTGTTTAAAAATAAGGAGTTGAGTTTGATTGATGTCTACATCCCTTTCAGCTCTACTGCACTATAAATCTATGACAAATGGGGAAATAATAAAGAAATGTGGGCATTGTGATAGAATTTTCATTAATAATTCACTGCATGGGACTAAGGAACCCCCTCAGAGTGATTAATAAGGACCTCCCAATATTTTGTTGTAATTAAATCTCTCCATTTACTACTCCTTTTCATTCACTCCTTACAAATATTTTTTCTTCCAACAGTTTAAGAAGAACATTATTTATCCTAGCATGAATCTCTTTCTCCACTTTACTCCCTTCTGCTTCCTTGGTTTGGAAACAACTCTCTGCCAGCAGGGTGTCTCTGAGTGGACCAATCTGTTCTTGCCAGAATAAAATACTTAAATTTAAGAAGGAGTTAATTATCTAGGTGCCATTGGCTAGCGTAGGAGGAAGACCGAAGTGAGTACTCCATCTTGCCCGTCTCTTCGCCTCCCTTCTCTCGATCTCCCTTCCCCTCTACAGTGAGCTTCTAATTCTGAGGAAGGTGCCCACACTGCCCGAATCCGTAGCTACAGCTATATCATCATACGCCTGATAATTTCTCCCGAGGCTGAAGGAGTTATCCCAAACCTAAATGAGGAAAAGAATGAAAATCCCAAATGTGAGAATTACCACCAATCGCTTACAATCAACTCCCTGTCCGAACAATGATCTCAATAAACATTCCCGGCTGGGCGCGGTGGCTCACGCCTGTAATCCTAGCACTTTGGGAGGCCGAGGTGGGTGGATCACCTGAGGTCAGGAGTTCAAGACCAGCCAGGCCATCATGGTGAAACCTCATCTTTAAAAAATAAATAAATAAATAAATAAATAAACATTCCCGCTTCAATCATCTTACATAAAAGTGGCCAGCCTTTGACTGGCGAGGATTTTCCAAAGAAGGAACTTTAGGTGATTTAGACAGAGTTTAGCACAGTTGTTAAGGCGGGGACACTGCTGTCATGTGAGCTAGGGGCTGGGTTTGACTCCCCCTCTCCCTGTTACTAGCCATGTGATGTTGCTCAGGTTACCCTCTCTGAGCCCTGAGGGTAACATTATGAGAGGCCAGGCACGGTGGCTCATGCCTGTAATCCCAGCACTTTGGGAGGCTGAGGTGGGCGGATCGCCTGAGCCCAAGAGTTTGAGACCAGCCTGGGCAACAGAGCAAAACCCCATCTCTCAAAAAAAAAAAGATACAAAAAATCAGCTGGGTATGGTGGTGCATGCCTGAGTACTTGGGAGGTCGAGGTGGGAGAATCACCTGAGCCCAGGAGGTCAAGGCTCCAGTGAGCTGTGATTGTGTCACTGCATTCCAGCCGGGGTGACAAAGTGAGACCCTGTTTCAGAAAAAAGAAAAAAAGAATAGTCCCCACTTCCTGAGGTTGTTGTGAGAATCAAATGAAAACAGATATATAAAGACACTTACAGAGTGTCTGGTACACAGAAAGGTACGTAACAGTGAGTGTTGTTTTATTCCTATTATTTTTATTATCACCCAGACCCAAGTTCTTGTTTGTGTGTAACTGGGTGGACTAGAAGGCGTACTTGGGAACATCAGGGGGTCACGAAGATGACTGAAGTAGCTGGCGACGGAGACGCTTTCTCATGTAATTCTCCTACACATCCATTTTCCGGGGAAATCACTGGGCAGAGAGGAAATCAGAAAAATATGTGCAAATGAATAAGGCACAGAAAAGTTCTGACATGAAGGTTACACTTGGTGCTTTGCTTTATAAAACTACCCTGACGTCTGGCAGAGGACCCCGACGAACACTTTCTGAACTAAACCGCACTGACCTGATACGATTTCTCGGGCAGCCTTTAAGTGAGGCCCTCTGGGTCCTTTTACAACAGAATTCCCTCAATTGGAAGCGAGTGCACGCTGTATGGCGAGTGGAATTAGAGCGTGGGCCCAGGGGATTGAGACCATTACTATGAATAACGATCTTTATTGAGAACCAGAGATCTGCTAGACACTGTCCAGAACATGTGTTGTCCAGAATTAGACTCAGACTGTGGAGTGGTTTTGTCATCTAATTTTGACAAGCTCGGATAAGTTCCCCAGTACTGAGGGGGGGAGTCCACGGTGAGGGAGTTTCTGCTGGAGACACGTTCAGTCCTGCTGAGCCAAGGGACGGGTTCTCTCGCAGGCAGGAGGACTCAGTGGCTTCCGTCTCCCTGGTTCTGGTCACCACTGCCACTGGGCGGGTGCTGCTATGCCAGCCTCCCAGGGCGGCCCCTCTGCTGACATGCAGCTCTGCCCACAACGTGCTGCTTGGCCTCCATGGGCATTCTCATCCTTTTCTTCAGCAGTTGGGAAAGGATTGCCTTCATCGATTTGGCATCAGGTGTTTGGAGAGACCTAAATGCTATCGATCCATCCACTGTTGTCTTTATAGAGCACATACCACCCCATGCAGGGCGCGCCACCGAGCACTAAGGGGTTTGGGGTGGGGGGAATTTCGGGAGGGGATACAACGATGAACAGAAAAGCAGCTTGTCTTCAAGGAGCTCAGGGTTGAGTGGGAGAGAGAATTCACGGCTCATAGAGGAAATAACTCTCAGGTGTGAGACCCCAAAAGCTTTACAGCTCAGCCCAAGGGCGGCTGCGGACTTGGAGGACAGAGAAATTATTGTAAAATACTATATTAGAAGGGACAGAACTGGAATCAACAGAAGAGTTTTCAAGGCATGCCCACGGTAGCACCTCACTCTAGCGATACACCTTCTAATGCAGGACAGATGAGGGTGCCGTCATGGCAGGTGTGCTGGGGGGTCTCCTCACCTGCAGCCTGCCTGGTCGATGCCGCAGCCCCTAGTAAAAGACTGCGACAAGCATGACATCACTAATTGTGCAGCCCTTTACATCCCAGCCACATTTGGAAGCTTCAGATCAGGCCCTCAGGGGCAAATGATGGACTAAGCACAGCCTCGCACGTGGGTGGAGAATGACTCCAGACTCCTAGGCGTGGCTGTTAAAGCCCTGGGCGACCTGCTCTGCATGCTCTGCAGTCTCTCCCTCCACGCTCCGCTCATCGTACTCTAAAACTATGCTGCTTCTCATTTCAATGAATTTGTTCATGCAGTCTTGCCTTTGTCTGAAATCCCCTCATCTCTTCCACAACTCCTCATCCACTCCACACCCCTACAAACATCACGGACACCTGACTCCTGCACAAGAGTCATCTCCACTGGGGAGTTCCCTCGAAGGCCCAAGAACTGATGAGCTGCACCCTCGGAGGGGACATGCAGTGAAACTTTCTGGCCTGCAGGTCTTTGAACAGAGACTCTGGAATGAAGTCCTGATTCTGCCGACATTAATTGTTTCTTTGAACAAATCACCTTTATGTGTTTCCTCCTCTGGAAAACACAGGCAATAACAATCATCCCACAGAGTGGTTATGAGGATTCACTCACTCACCAATAAAAATGGAATGTCTGTAACGTTCTGAAGGTGTTCAGTCTTGAACAGAACAAATATGATCCTGCTGTCTTGAAACCAACGAGAACGTTGCAGCACTTTTTGAACAGTATGTAAGCTTTTACTTTTATTTACTTATCGTAAGGTTTTATGTTTATTGCCGACCTTAGGAAGAAAGATTTGAGTCTCCTTAGGACCACTTCGTTCCATCATTAAGAAAGCATTTATTATGTACCAAACGAGAGAACCTAATGCAGTAAGACTACAAAGTAGAAGACGGGGCTTTTGATTTTGAGAAGCGTACTCCCCATTTGAGAGAAAAAGCTGTTAAATACTTGCGGAAGGAATCACGGCTGATTTTATTAATTTTTTTTCAGACGGAGTCCCACCCTGTTGCCCAGGCTGGAGAGTACTGGCCTGATCTCGGCTCACTGCAGCCTCCGCTGCCAGATTCAGTTGATTCCCTGCCTCAGCCGCCGAGTAGCTGGGATCACAGGCGCCCACCACCACCCGGGGCTAATTTTTATATTTTTAGTACAGACAAGTTTTCACCATGTTGGCCAGGCTGGTCTTGAACTCCTGAGCTCAGCCACCCACCTCAGCCTCCCAAACTGCTGGGATTATGGGCGTGAGTTACCATGCCCGGCTGATTTCGTTAATTTAATAGACATCATTGAGTGCCCAGGAAGTGTCAGGCTTTGCACCTCTTTGGTATTGTTCTCAGTGGGGACTCAGCAAAGTATCTGCAGGTTGGCTGACAGACAAGTTTTTGGAAAACAAGTCTGAGGAAATATATGACCAAGTGTGAGAATGTATCCTACATGCTGGATGCTAATTTAGAGTCTTCTGGAGTTCAGGAAACACCAAGGTCAACTTTAGAAGACTTCTCCACTATGCTGTAGATCTGTGGTCAGGGGAAGAGGTCTTGCTGTGAGTTTATGATTAACCTGGGTTGCTCTGAAATGATTAAACATTGGCTACGTAGGAGGACCATAATGTCCCCGTAAGAAGGAGCACGGGGCTGGGCGCGGTGGCCACACCTGTAATCCCAGCACTTTGGGAGGCCAAGGAGGGCGGATCACCTGAGGTCAGGAGTTCGAGACCAGCCTGGCCAACATGGTGAAACCCCGTCTCTACTAAAAATACAAAAATTAACCGGGCGTGGTGGCGCACGTCTGTCATTCCTGCTACTCAGGGGGTGAGACCGGGAGAATGGCTTGAGCCTGGGAGGCGGAGGTTGCGGTGAGCCGAGATGGCACCCCTGCATGCCAGCCTGGGCGACAAAGCGAGACTCTGTCTCAAAACAAAAACAAAAACAAACAAAAAGCCGCAGCAGCACAGGACTAGGAGTGTAGGTGCCTGAGCTTTATTTCCAGCCACCTGGCCATATGGTCCACGAAATAAAGGCATACAGTGATTTATGCTCACTATACACAAAATCCTTCCTCTGGCCCTCTTCCTGTCACCTAAGCTCCGACGCTACCGTTGCCAAACAAGTTCCCTAACGGCCCCTCCAAAATTTGCTTTACTCCAGGACAGGACATGTTGAAAGAGGATGCTGAAGGCTTTGGAATGAAGGACCTTTAGAGATGGGACGTTCTCTCCGGTTCTAGGGACCATCTCTTTTTGCCTTGCTAATTCCAGAACTTGTAGCAGAGGGCTTTAGAACGCAAAGACCCTCCCCAAACCCACAAAGCGGAGTCAGGCTTCTGCCCCGCATTCCGTAACACCTTATACTTCCTCAATGTTGACACACATCACGTTTTATTGAATCATGTGTTTACTGTCTCCTCTTGATTGACGGGTATCGAGGCAGTTACATGCAGTGAAGGCAGGGAATCCTTGTGCGTCCCCTCCTTCCTGCTGGACCCTCATTGTCTAGAAGGCCGGCTGGCGCCCTGTAGCCACTCAGCAAACTTACTAAATGAACCAACAAAAGGGACGGACAGTCTAGGCAGAGGGACCATAAGAAGCCAAGATAAATGGGTGAGAAATGCGGAAATGTGTACAGACGTCTGGGGAACTGCGGTGCTTCAGTACCGAGTGTGTGAGTCCAACAGTGGAAGAAAGCTACCATGAGACCGTGCAGGCTTTCAAACGGCAGGTGAAGAAGTCTGGACTTTGTACGTGGAAGGAAGGCCGTGAGGGTGGCTGCCAGGCGTGAGGTAAGCTGCCATTGTGTTCGACAGGATGTATTCGTGGCATGGGCAGTTTCCTTTGCCCCTCCTGACACCTTCCTGCCGAGAAGCAGATCCTGATCTACAAAGCATTTTGTGTGCTGTACGCCCAGTAGCTCACTGAGTACCCGTCTCATCTACACATCTCTTGGGCTGGGATGGGGGATCCAAAGGGAGCCAGGGGAGCTGGAACACTCTCTTCAGCCAGCAATCTTCCACATGGTAAACGGAGTATCTGCTACACGGTAGCAATTTTAAGTCTCTCTGACCTTGCCCGAGGGTCAGCAGGAAGTCATCGAGGAAAAGTCTTTCTCTGTATTTCCCCTGTGGGCCCAGGAGGTGCCTGACCCCCACACCCCTCAGCTAGTTTCTGGCTTCCTCCCAGTAAGACATCCTTCCTGATACTGTCCTTCTGGTTTTCCAAGGTGGTCCTTTCTTGCACCTGTGCGTTACCTCTCCCGGGGGGAGTTCCTTGGACCGCAGTGAAGGGATCGGCCGTCCAGCCTCCTGGCAGATCAGACCAAAGAGTCACATTCTTTGCCCGGAACTATTTTTAAACTTCCTTGGGGACTTGCAAGGAATGAATGACCGAGTGAGAAGATCAAGGGAAAAGTCTTCAGGGACCGAGTGTGGAAAGCTTGCCCCAAATCCTGGAAGAATATGACATTTGTTTCTTTTCCTTTCTATTTCCGCGTCCTTCTCACCCCTCCCCTTCTCTTGCTCCCACGTCTCGCCTCCTCTGTAATCACCTTTCTCTACTTTCTACTTTTCCTCCCTCCTTCCTCACCACTCTCGTTGCTAGTAATGGCTGCCTTTGATTGAGTCCTATTTGCTGAACGCTGTGCTAAGTGTGTTGCACGCACCGTCTCATAGCACTCTATGAGTCAACGGTATGTCCATTTTGCAGGTGAGGAAAGTGAAACACAGACTGAACCATTTATGCAAGCCCAGCAGATGGCAACGGGGATTTGTTGGCCCTCAGTAAATCTAACTCCCACGTCTGCCTTTTCCTAAGCCTTACACGGCCCTTTTCTCCAACTGCCCCTCGTCATTCCCTTCTCTTCTTCTTTCAGCCCTCCCTTCTCCCTCCCGCTCTTCTCTCAGTCACTGCAGGTGTGGGGCTGACCCTGGAGGTGCTGAACGCTGTGCCTGTGCCCAGAAGAGAGGACACAGCATTCAAACTCTTCTCTAATCAGCCATTTTCCTTTTGAGCACATGCCCCGCAATTGTCCACATCTGGAGGCTGAAACACGGGGCGCTTCACCACCTAAGGAAATGGGGCACATGTCTGATCACAAACGACATGAAAGGCCTCGAGACCTGGATGGGTCTTTGATACAGAGAGGAGCAGAGATAAAACCCTTTCTGCCCACTCAGAAACTCCCTCATTCCCGGGGACTCGGCACGCTCTCAAGGTCTGGGACCTGGGGTCTGAGCGAAGACAGGGCAAGGAGCTTGGTCCCTGTCGAGGCAACAGTCAACTCAGGAGCTGAGGAAGCCCGGACTCTCGAATGCACCACCCTGACCTTCTTTCCCCATAAGCGTAAAGAACGTTCAGATAGAAGCCAGGAGCGCGTTGGCAGCAAAGATATGAAGGTCAAAGTTCAAACTTGACAACCTCTAAGGTCCCACCGAAATCTGAGGTTTTACGATTCTAAGAAGGGAATGTTTACGTTCCATTCCCTCTGAGATCTTTGTCATGCTGTCGGTTAGGAATGATTAGAGACTTAAACCATAAGGGCATTTATTTAGTTATCATTTTTTTGTTTTTGATAGAGATGGGGGTTTCACCATGTTGGTCAGGCTGGTCTCAAACTCCTGACCTTGTGATGATCCCCTCCGCCTCGGCCTCCCAAAGTGCTGGGATTACAGGCATGAGCCACTGCACCTGGCCAAACCATAAGGGCATTTATTATTAACTAAGAATTCTGGAGGTAGGAGCCTCAAGAGTTGATTCTGAGGCCTCAGGGAACTGGCTGACATTTTTGAGATTCTCTGGACAGCTTCAGGCGTCTTGGTTCACGCAACTCCATCCACAGGCAGGAAGCCATAGGGGTGAGCAAGCTGGGGGACTGGAGCACTCTGAGCAGGCTCCGTCCTGTTCACCAGGGGGTGGGAGCACTGAGTGAGGTTCCCTCTTGTTCACAGGGGGATGGGGGCACTCCATTTATTAGGGGTAGAAAAACCTCTTCTGGAGCATTCCCTCTACTCCAGACTCTCCCCATACCTCACCTACCAGAACTAACTGCAGAGGAGACTGAGAAAGTGATGCCCGGCTTTTTCACCCCGCCCATGGGCGGCAGGCAAGAAACAGGGAACTGCTTTGCTATTGGGCAGGAAACCACAGTGCCCGTGAGCCCCGCCTTCCTACACTCAAGCGAGATGTTCTAACACCTACTCTGGGCCAGGCTCCGGTGATACAGAAGAAAAGACAGTCTCCATTTTCAAACAGTCTGTACTGGGAGAACACAGACAGGCCGAGGATCCCAACACCACGCAGCAAGCACTGGGAGACCAGTGAGTGTCCCGGGGCCGTCGCAGGAGCTGAAGAGGCTCAGCTGCAGGGTGGAAGGGGCTGGAGGAAGCAATGACTGGCTGCGTTCTGAAAGGCAGATGGGATTCATCTCGGGAGGAGGGGACACGTCGGGCCGCAGGAGGAGGGCATGTGGGAAGACGTGGCGTGGCTGGACAAAAGGAGCTCAGGTGGACGGGCAGGAGGACGCTGGGAAAGCACCGCAGGGCTGGATGGGGGACAATTTTGTATGGGACATAGTTTTGGGACATCTATTCTGGATGTGAGAGTGAGCAGATCTGTGTGTGGGAACCTTATTTAAATGGGACACACACACTTAGCAGCAGGGCGAGCTGCGCTGTGTGGCTAGAATGGTGTGTCGTGCTGGCATGGGAGGTCAACGTTGCCTTACCAGCCAGGGAAGGTCGGCGCCCATCTGCGATACCGTTAGCTGGCAGGACCAAAGCACCCTTTTCGTTTACCACCACCCAACCTTCCTGGCCCATGCCGGACGGTTTGGATTTTTGCAGAGGGCTTCCTGTGGGGACAAACTTGCCAATCCCACCCTCACTCCTTCCTCCTCCGCCTAGTTCTGCCCTCTGGAGCCATAAAAAAAATCCTTTCCATCCAACAGCCATTTAAACATTTGGAACAGTTGTGGAATGATTTTCAGACTATCACACACCTCGTCTCATTTAATCCTCAGAAATCTCTGGTGTGGCTCTTCCCAACCCCGTCTGATAGGTGAAGAAACAGACTCGGTGAGGTCAATGCCCAGAGTCACATTTGCAGACCCCAATCCTGTGATCTTTTTAATACTCATGTTTCTCCAGGTGCGGTCCCTAACTGCCTGCAGCAGAATCACCTGGGCTGGTGGTGTGAATGCAGATTCCTGGGGGCCACGCAAGACCTCCTGAAGTGGAACTAGCGGGGCAAGAGCAGGATCTCTGTGTAACACACCTGTGTGTGTGTGCAGTTCTAGATCTGTGAAAGTGTGGGAGCCATGCTCTAATCTTGCTAATATCGCTACTTAGAATCTTCTCTTTCTTTCTGTTTTTGCTGGGAAACGGAAGAGAGCTTTTCTTTGGGTGCTTTGCCTTCTAAGTTGCATTGTCCTCAAGAACCCGTTGGTGTGGCTCAGCGGACTCCCAGAACGCGGACACCCCTTCCAGACCTGCCCCGAACACGCCTCTCCTTTTCTCTCTCTCTCCCGCATGTGCAGGAGTCTGGGCGTGTGTCCCCTGCTGAGCCGCGATGGGCGACTGGAGCTTCCTGGGCGACTTCCTGGAGGAGGTGCACAAGCACTCCACCGTGGTGGGCAAGGTCTGGCTCACCGTGCTCTTCATCTTCCGCATGCTCGTGCTGGGCACAGCGGCCGAGTCGTCCTGGGGCGACGAGCAGGCGGATTTCCGCTGCGACACGATGCAGCCCGGCTGCCAGAACGTGTGCTACGACCAGGCCTTCCCCATCTCCCACATCCGCTTCTGGGTGCTGCAGGTCATCTTCGTGTCCACGCCGTCGCTGGTGTACATGGGCCACGCGGTGCACACGGTGCGCGTGCAGGAGAAGCGCCGGCTGCGCGAGGCCGCGCGGGCCCGGGAGGGCGACCCGGGGGCCACGAAGGCGCAGCCGGCCTGCTGGGAGGACGGCGGCGCGGGCATCGTGCTGCGGGGCCCGCTGCTGCACACCTACCTGTGCAGCATCCTGGTGCGCACCGCCGTGGAGGTGGGCTTCCTCGTGGGCCAGTACCTCCTCTACGGGGTCTTCCTGACCACGCTGCACGTGTGCCGCCGCAGCCCCTGTCCCCACCCGGTCAACTGCTACGTGTCCCGGCCCACGGAGAAGAACGTCTTCATCGTCTTCATGCTGGCTGTGGCCGCGCTGTCGCTCCTCCTCAGCCTGGCCGAGCTCTACCACCTGGGCTGGAAGAGGGTCAGGCAGCGATGCGTCAGGGCGCGGCAGGAGGTGGCCACGTGCCAGCTCTCGGGCCCCTCCGCGCCCGTGGCCCAGAGCTGCACGCCACTCCCTGACTTTAACCAGTGCCTGCAGAGCGGCCCTGCGGGGACATTCTTCAATTCCTTCAGCAATAACATGGCCTCCCAACAAAACACGGATAACCTGGCCACCGAGCAGGTGCGAGGCCAGGAGCAGACTCCTGGGAAAGGCTTCGTCCAGGTTCCCTACGACCAGAAGCCGGAGGTGCCCAACGGAGTCTCGCCGGGGCACCGCCTGCCCCACGGCTACCACAGCGACAAGCGACGTCTTAGTAAGGCCAGCAGCAAGGCCAGGTCAGATGACCTATCAGTGTGACCCTCCTCCATGGGAGGACCAGGACCAGGTGGGAACAAAGGAGGCTCAGAGGGGAAAGATGGGTCCCTTCTGACGTTTTCTCACCGTCATCATTGCTTGGCTCCTTTGGCCCCGGGTCTCACTGACACCACTCATCAATTCTAGGAACTATAACCAGGGCTCCGGGATAATAAGAGATGTGACTGCCCACCCAGACTGCAGTTCCCTCCCCACCCTCCATAATCAACGAAGCCTTTCAGATTACTCATGAAACAGGGTAGAGGAAGGGAAGGGAAGCGTGGCACACGCTGGCCTGGAAGGCATAGCCAGAGGGATGCATGACTCTCTCTCTACATACCAGCACCATACCACATGAGTTCTCTGAGTTCCCACCCTCCCCCCTTGACCTGCTCACCCTGGCCCTCCAAGGAAGAGCTCAAAGTTCCCGGCCAATGGAGAGCATGTATCAAGGAACTTGCCTTAGACATGCTCTGGAATCTGTTGTCTCCACAGACCATTCCTTGCAGTAGTGGTGAGATGGCCTTAGGCGGCCTTTGGCTTCTCCTCCCTCCACTCCATCTTTAAAAGGGCTTTTTGGAATTTCACCACCAGCCTCGACTTTACAAGTGCCTTGGTATGTACCTCTGGCAAATGTCCCACCCTGGTGAGGTTGCAACCTTTCCCTCTGCCAGAGTGTACGCCTAGCCTGTGAAGGTGTCAGCTCTGCCGTGGAGTCACTGTACACACAAACTCCACTGGAATTCCTGCCACCACCTGTCATCCTGCAGTCCTTTACAGTTCAATCCAATGACAGAAACCCTCCCTTCCCTTTCTCCCTTGGCTGTTCACCCAGCCATTCCCTAAAGGCCTTATCGACAGGAATACCCAGGAAGCCGTTGTCCTCTCTCGAACCCCGACCAGATCACCAGCCACTGAGGCCAGTGGAATTTCCCCAGGTCTTGTTAAAACAAAGAAAGCATTGTGCTTCTCAGATTCCCCTTGTGGAAAAAAAAAAAAATTCTGCTGTGAAGATGAAAATAAAAAAGGAGAGAAAACACTGGAAAACTATTTTCTCCTCCTATGTACTTCCTTCGCTGCCGACTTAGTGCCAAGAGGAGGTGTGATGACAGCTATGGAGGCCCCCAGATCTCTCTCTCCCTGGAGGCTTTAGCAGGGGCGTGGAAACAGTAAGGGAATCTCCAGCTCACTCGGCAGGGCCTTTATTTAAAGAGCACAGAGATTCTTATGCCTCCCTAGTGCCCCTAATGAGACTGCCAAGTGGGGGCTGCAGAAAAGCCTTGCCTTCCCCAAGGACTGGCCTGGTTTCTGTATTCACTGGATCGCTAATGGGTTGCTGTTGTTTTGGATGAAGGTAAAGGACGCTTGGGATTGGATACTGAACTTATAGAGAGATTATTACATTATTAAAATGCACATGCATGTGTGTGTGTGTGTGTGTGTGTGTGTGTGTGTGTGTGTGCGCGCACGCTGATAGGATGGGTTAAGGGGAGGGAAGTCCTGAAATAAGGAAAGGAAACCACAGAGGAACTTGTGTCTTCTCTGGCTGCCTGGCAGAGGGGCTGAGCTCAGTCTTGGTATCATTAACCTAAACAGATAGGCATGGAAGGCTGGGATGGAAGAGGGTAAAGGCTCAGAAGGAGGTTGAACCTCTGACTTGCTCACCTGCCCTCTGCTGATATTTGGATGCTATGCCTGGGTGGAAAGGAAAATGAGAGTAGAGAAGTGGAGGAAAGTGACCAGGATGCCATTCAGGAAGGAATGTCTGATCATTCCAGGTCCCTGGAGGGGACATCTTTTAATCTATTTTCTAGCATTTATATTCTCTCTCCTTCTCTCTCTGAAATGTTTTATGAAATGAGTGTTCTTGAATTAGAAATTCTGTGGGATCAATCTTTCACGGTGAGGCTTTTAGAAAGGAAAAAGAAAATAAAATGTATAATTTGTCTTAATAAAATCAATCTCTACATCTCTCTCTTTTGTTGTCCGCTTCATGCTGTGACTGTAAGAGAAGGATGGCAGACTTGGTGGGGAGGGGAGCACTTCGACTATACCCACCAGTAAGCCAGTAATGCCAAGAGCTTTGAAGTCAGGCATGCAAGGGTTAAAATTCCAGTTGCTAACTTACAACTTCCAGCAAGACGATTTCTGAGCCTTGGTTTTCTCATCTGTAAATTGGGCCCTATTAATATCTACCTCATGGTGCTGTTAACTGAGCTGTTAACTACCTCATAAGGCTGTTAACTGAGTTGACTGTAAAGAGTTCAGCAGAGTGCTTGGGAAATAAGTCATTACATGGTAATTGTTATTACCTGATTGTGTTATTATTTTGAATACACAGTATTTGGAAATGGAATGCTGAAGGATGATTCCAGAACTTCCCTTTATCAAGCCTACACATTATTCTCTTCTAACAATTAGAATAAAATTAAACATGAATTCATTTATATCAATTCTAGGAACTATAGGCTCCAGGAGGTGATACATAAAACAACAAAAACACTAATAAACTATACAGAGAAGAGGGGAGACCTGACCTGGGCCTAAAAAATGAGAAGGCTTTACAGAAGTATAGACCCCAAGGATGAGTCTGTGAAGCAGATCTTTGTATCACCATTTTACGGATATGTAAGCTGATGCTCAGGAAAGTTCCCCGAGAGTGGGGCTGCTTCTCACTGGCTTCCCTGATTGAGATTTCATCTAGTTGGAGGAAGAGAAATAACTTGCTCCAAACAAAGGATCAAGGGACTGACCACCTAGCCTTTCACCAACAAATGGGCATCATTTCTGCCAGAAGATTCGGAAAAGCAAACAGAAGTGTTATCTTAACTACCAATCAGTCTTATTTATCAGGGCGGGAGAGCTTTTCAAAAAAGGTCTTGCAGACAGATCATAGCATGCATATTATGACACCAACCTGGAGACTTAGGAGTACACCTGGCCTCTGTCTGAGGATAAGGGGCTTAGCCCAGGGATACCGGAGTTGTCCAACTAGAGAAAACATCTGGAACTCAATTTTTTTCTCCTAGGGGGAAAAAAACGAGTCCATCTCATATTTTTATAAACAGCCATTAACATTGAACAGTTCATATTATGCCAGACTGCAAAAGCTAAGGAACTTATACTAAGATTTCAACCTCACGTAGTTCTACTCTCATTTTCTTTCTTTCCCCCTCCCTTCTAAAGCTTCATCACTAAAAAGCATAAGCTGGCTGGTAATAGAATGAACACATGCTGAGTTGCAGGCCCCTTTAGGCCCATTTCCTTAAATTGCTTCCTCCAGTGCCAAATAAGACCAGAATGTCGACCAGAATGTCTACCAGAATGTTCATTCCAATGGTTCTAGTGTTTAAGTGGTTAAATGCTAATAATACTCCTATGTAAAATCATAGTATGAATGGGTTTCAGATTTTTTTCCTAATAGCAAATTGCGATACCAGAGAGAAAAACAAAAGAACAAGGACAGTAGGCACCTTGTAGGTGTCTTGAAGGACTGCTGTCATGATGTGGAAACCAGGAAAACAGCGAGGCTGCAGGGAGCTGCCTATGTCCCAATCCTCAGGAGGTTCTGGAAGCCCCTGCAGTTGGTCCTGGATAATAAATAGATTTTTTTAAAGCCTAGATTTGTAAGTAGAATAGGATTAGGGATTTTTCCTCTCACTGGTCTCTTGACAGTCATCAGAGATAGGTAGGGTCTATAGTTTTTTACTGTCATTTCAACTGGAAAATATTGTCACTCAGCAAATAATTCTTGAACAGCTAGGCATTATGTTAGGCTTTAGGAATACAATTTTAGAAACCAGATGTGGTTCCTGCCATTTGGATCTTATAGTCTGGTGGGGAAGGCACTCTAACACAAACAAATAAAATAATTGTGTGTGTGAGAGAGAGAGCGAGAGAGAGAGAGAGAGAGAGAGAGAGAGAGAGAGATAGGGCCTCACTATGTTGCCCAGGCTGGAGTGCAGTGGCACGATCTGAGCTCACTGGAAACTCTGCCTCCTGGATTCGAGTGATTCTTGTGCCTCAGCCTCCCGAGTAGCTGGCACTACAGGTGTGTGCCACCATTTTTAGTATCGAGAGAGTTTTGTCATGTTGGCAAGGCTGGTCTCAAACTCCTGGCCTCAAGTGATCCACCTGCCTCAGCCTCCCAAAGTGCTGGGATTACAGGTGTGATTCACCACACCCAGCTAAATAAAATTTAAATTGCGAAAAGTGTCATGAAGGAAACAAGGGGTTAAGAAAGGTGAGCTGAGAGATTCTGGTATTCAGATAGGGCAGCGGAAAGTCCTCTCTGAGGAGGTAACACTGAAGCTGAGATACGCAGCTTAGAAGCTGGGCACTGCTGCGTAGGGTAAGAACCCGGGCGAGTGAATCTAAATTCCTTCCAGAAAATTTCAGAATACAGCTGTCCTTTATCTCAATTTGGTCCAACGTTTTTGAAAGACATAGAATTCGAACAGCAACTAAAACAGCACGGTTTCGCATCAACTGTAGCAAAACACACTTACCTCTTTCTGCAAAAATTTCAAAGGACAGAAATGTTTTCATTCAAGGAAGCAGAAGGAAGCTATGTAACGGATCTGAATTAAAACAAGTGAATATATGTTAAGTTCTAAAAGCCCTATTTTCCCCCCATCATCAGGAAGACTGTCAGAACCCACCAGTATCAATGCTGATAGCACACTTGGGGCCTTCTAAACTAGGCCTACTCCGTGGCGTAGGGCTGCAGAGGGGAGGCGGGTGCTCCGGGACAGACGGGAGTCCACCGTATCCAAACGGGCTAGGAGAGAGTCAGCAGGGCATGGTCCAGCGTAGCCTTAGCATCAGGGAAGCGAAAGCAGCAAAACATCAAGTATACAGCGGGAGAAGCGGGGCATGGGGGAGGTGGAGGGGCACACAGCAGGGAAGCCAGGCCGCGGAAGTTGCGTAAGACACTAGGCAGGCAGGCACTGTCAGGGACATGTCTCAGCCGGCAGTAGGGTCCCAGTTCCTGATCTGGATTTGGAGCTAGACTTCCAGACTCAGGGAAGAGAGTCTGACATGGGCAGAGCAGAGCTTCATCCTAGTAGCTGGGTTACGAACCAAGGCACTAGGACAGTCTTGGATAGAGTATGAGCAGGCTCCTGTACTTTTGTGCGGCCCGTTATCAGAATTTCAGAGGCGCAGATGAATAAGCTGAGCCAAGCTATTGCTGGCAATATATATGATGTTCATAGATACGGTGCCTTCAAAGCCTTAAACCAAAGGAATGACAACAGCGAGACTTCCAAGTCTCATCAAGCCAGCAGGTGGGGAGATGACCTGGGGGATGGAGGCTAATGCTTTTCTTCTTCTTTTTTTTAAATTCCATTTAATTAGTTTTGAAATTTATTCTCTACTAAGAAGGCTAAATAAAGGTTTCACTCTTAGGTAAAGACCTGACAATACATACAATGGTCCTCTGCTGATTTGGAAGCAAGGACGGTTTTCTGTGATAGTCTGTTCTTTATAAAGTATCACTGTTAAGGGGAAAAAAATGAAATCCATTTCTTACTGTAATTATTTTTCTTGTTTGAGGTTTCTTTTCCATACCCTGAATCTATGATGACCCAACTACAAGTTTAGGAATATTGCTTCTGAGGCCCATTCTCTGATGAGAAAGTTCAGTCCCAACTGGGAAAAATACCTGAGTCCCCGCCTTTCCAACCTAACACTACACCTAACATCTAGAGTAAGAAATCAGGCCGGACAGGGTGGTGGGCGCCCGTAATCCCAGCTACTCGGGAGGCTGAGGCAGGAGAACGCTTGAACCCGGGCGGCGGAGACCGCACTGAGCCAAGCTTGCACCAGCGCTCTCTAGCCTGGCAACAGAGCAAGACTCAAACGAAACTCAGTCTTCAGCTTGCAAAATGATGTCTTTATAATTAAAGCAAACAGCCGAAGACCAATGAGTTTCTTCTTTCTTCCTGGAGAAGTCGGCAGGATAACTGGAATTCCCCAGGAGCTCCTGTGTTCAATGTGCCAAGTCCTGAGTTCAGAATTTCGTTTTTGAGATGAATATAAAAGCACCTAAAGATCAGGGAAAATGCTCTTCCTGACATTAATGTTAAAAAGAT
This sequence comes from Plecturocebus donacophilus, assembly GCA_004027715.1. NCBI lineage: Eukaryota > Metazoa > Chordata > Mammalia > Primates > Pitheciidae > Plecturocebus > Plecturocebus donacophilus. The sequence continues at coordinate 38,412 of PVKP010021563.1, forward strand.
GTCGAGTCTTGGAGCAGCGATTCTCAGGCTTTTCTGGAACACCGTCCTCTTTGAGAATCTGATGCTATGGCCCTTCTGTTTCCCACAAATATGTGTAGTTGTGCATAAAATTTCCAGTAGTTTATGGACCCCTACTTTAGACCGCTGCTTTAGTGTAGATGACCGCTGTAAGGGAGGGAGGAAGCATGTTCCTGTAGCTCCCTTCCTCTGGCCGATCTCTTTTTTTCTTCAGTCCAACAGATGCACTCGGCCTCCCTGGGGCTGCCAGGGCTGGCCTGGCCGCGGCCCAGAGGCCAACTCCCAGCTGGCACACCTCCCTCCGCCATCCTGACGGCTCCCCGCGCTCCACAGTCCTCCGCCATCTTGACGGCTCCCCGCACTCCGCCGTCCTCAGGGCTTGCCTCACTCCGCCATCTTGATGGCTCCCCGCACTCGGTCGTCCTTGGGGCTCACTGCACTCCGCCATCTTGGCGGCTCCCCGCGCTCCGCCGGAATCAGGGCTCGCCTCACTCCGCC